>VUQR01022927.1:14801-25412 GCA_015108515.1 Hemichromis elongatus | reverse complement strand
TGGAATTCACATGATAGGGTGAGGCCAGGTTTCACAATGAGTTCACCCGAAACCATGGCTGATTGAGACCCGCACCCGTTTTCACACCTCGTGTGATTAGGTAGAGGATCAGTAGGGGGCCATTGTCCCTCTATGAGGGACACTCCCACAAGGCTTAAATATGGGACTCTCCACCATTTGACCCTAGAACTGAAGAAGCTTCTCGGATGAGAGGTGAAACGTCTTCAAGCAACCTAAAGAAGTCCAGACGCCTTTTCCTTACAGCTCCTTAGACTACGATGACCTGGATGACTGAGAACCTTCACAGACAATTGTATGTGAAGTATTTGACTTGTATATCCACAGTATGTACACTGTAGCAAGAGCAGAAACAGTAAAGGCCTCAGAAAAAGAAGGAATAAAAACATAATACGAATAAAAAGAAAAAAAAACATGAACTTGACTGAGCCATGGCCATTCTGTTATCGATGTTTTCATGTAACAACTTCAGAGAGATTAGAACTCAAACATAGGACACAGTTGACCAGGGACCAAGTTTCCTAAAAGGTAATTTCAGCAAGGTCCAAAAATAGCCAAAACGTCACGAGAACTAGACTAGGAACAAATCAAAATGAAAATACCAAATAGGAATAGAAAATGCTAGAAAATGACCAAAGCACAGAATTGCAGAAAATGGCTGAAAAGTTTGATTACAGAAAAAAGAAGAGCTGACAGCTGGCATGTGTGGAACAGAAGAGTATTTATACTGGACTGAGTAATTAACTCGCAGGACACAGGTTAGCCAAAAATTTGAGGGGAACCTATTATAGCAGGGATTACATGGGATAACGGGAAATGGCAGAACAGACACCCCCAAATCATGACACATGATGACATTCCACAGGACAAGCTAACATGATGTTTTGTCCACTCGAACATTGCATTATGCTCTCTGTTGGGTTCGGCTGACCCCTTTCATGTGATGACATGTTATCAGTTTAAGGGTGCTCTGGGTTCGCCTTAGACCTGGAGTGAAGAAAAGTGTGTTCTGTGGAGGTTTTTAGTGCACGTCTGTGAAAAGTAGGTGGCAATTGCTGCAAAAAAAAAAAGCTAGACTAAGAGAGCTGCCATTGTGTGTTTGTGACAGTCCAGTCACCAGAAGGGGAATGTCATTACCATGACAACGAGATGTCGCCGTCATCCAGGGCTGTTCGAATGTTATCGCATGAGCGCCTGAGACAACATGTCATTTTGAAGGAAAGAAAAAGAAAAAACAGAGAATTCAAAGAGGAATAAATAGTGAGATACAGAGTGAGCCTGATTCATGCAGCATGCTGTCCTACTCAAGGATAACATTGTATAGTTTTCTTATCACCAACAAATTTAATCAAAGGAACCAAAGCAACAATGAATTTTATCTACTAACAAGTACTGCTTATATCAAAGCCAGATACATACTCCACAGTATGTGTAAGCCACACTGCACAACACTGTGCATTAATCTGAGACTCAAAACACTCCCCAGTAAATGCATCAATTCCTCCTGTTTTATCAACCTTGAGCTTTTCTTTAGTAATAAAGCTTCACATTTGTTATGTTTTTGAAGTAGTTTCTCAGGAGACAATCTATTAACCTTTATTTGTGTTTTTAAGTTTTGACCTCATATAAAACTCATATGAGCGCCTAGTAGCACTCTGAAATGATCCTACTTCGCATTTCAACTGTTCTCAGACGTTGCTGTTTGATCCCTCTAAATGAGTTCCCTGGTCAGGACTTTATTTTTTCATTTTTATTTGCTGGTATATTTACACCAAATCCAACAACAGTACCGACTCAATGATTAATCTACCAGGTGACCAACAAATCACACAGGATTAGGGTAAGATTGCATTTTAGCCACACATTTAACAAGCAGCGAAAAACTACAAGACATTAACTATTAAGTGCAATTCACGGCTTCATTAATACTTTTGTGATTGGTTGCCAAATGCAAGAAAAAAAATGACAGGGCTTGGGTATTTAGACATCTGGTGTGTGTCCCTGCAGAACAAAGAATAGATAAACACGAGAACCAAAGCATATCTTTTTTTCTTGAAGTCCTTTATGGGGGACTAAAGGGAGCCTTGTGAAACATAATAACCTTCAGCTACTCTCCTGAATCATTTTGGGTTTATTGTGAACAAATATGCTTCATGAATACAGAGAAAAATGAACTGCAGTTTGGAGCAGGGGACTGGCACTTTTTTCTGTCAAATGAAGGCTTTGTCAATGCAAAAGAAAAAAGAGGGGGGTGGGTCCATTTACAGATAAGATTCATTCTTTTATGGGGGAAGGGGGGGTTGAAGAAATGACAAGACTGTGAACTTTCTTTTCTTTTTTCTTTTCTTTCCAGTAATCAGAGTCAGAAAGGGTGGTGGTGCGGTTGGGGAGGTGGGTTCATTGGGAGGAGAGTAATGCAGTGTTGTCTTTCTCCCTCTGCAAGGACATTTCATTATATCCTCAATAATTCAGATGGGCTCTTTTGTTAACACCCTCTCTGGTAGCTGGAGTGACTGCAGAATCCAACTCACCTCAGTATTCCTTTAACCCCCCACCCCCTCACCCCACCCCCACCCCACCCTACTTCACCTTCCAAAATATCCTTTTTATTTTGACCTTCACTTGTCTCCAAAAGCATACACGCTCATCTTCATTTCACTCATGTGTATGTGTGTGTGCTGGGGGGTGGGGGGTATGGGCGGCCGTGTAGTTCCATGCATGTGAATCATATGTCTATAATGAACTTCCTGAAAGTCACCTTCACCTCCTATTTGGAGTGATGGGATAAGTGGATGGGCATCTCCTGTTACAGCTCCAGTTTCTGCACCTTTGAAATCATCAATAGCTGCCACTAACCACAGAAACACACACACACACAAAGCTCTTATAGCTACGGTTACTGCAGACTTATTGATTGAGAAGTATGTGCATGTGTGCACAAAACTGTGATGGAAAGAAAAAACATTGAAATATGAATTTGACAACTGTTGAGGAAACAAGTAGGCAGCTGCAGGGTGGGGTGAGGGTCAGGGAGCAGGAGTGGAAATGTTAAGAAAGACAGAGACAAGAGGACAGGGGGCAATAATCAGGAAAACATGAAACTCGGGCAGAAAAATGTGGTGAACGGTTCACACAAAGCTGTGTGGCTGAATGAAGGATAAGGCGAATGCTGACACCCAGAGGACAGAAGCAGTCAACTGCATGGCAGAGATAACAGGCGGTGAAAGGGGGGAGGGAGGGGGGAGGAGAGACGGAGATGAAGGCAGACAGGAACAGAAAGAGGGGAGAAAATGTTCGGACAGATAAGACGAAAGAAGGGAAATGAAAGGAGTGGAGAGAATGGTAGGCTACTGTCACCGTGTGAGAATCCTATGAAAAAAAAATGTGCGTGTGAAAGCGTCCTCATAAAACAGGGAATTATGCCCCCACGTTTATTTTTATTGACTGTGTCTTCATTTGCAGCAGCAGGAGATTATTTTCATTATGTGATATTTCTTAGAGACAATATGCTGTTAAATTCATCAGACTGACGCTCTGCTCTGACTGACTGTAATGCATTACCAATGTGAACTACATCTTATAATTGACTACATATTGCAATAATTAGCAGAGGCTTTCTGAATGAATAGGATGGAGTGTGCCAAAGTAAATGGTTCTCATATGGCCTGTGAAAACGAGAACAAAGGGCTTGTATCACAGTGTCAAAGGAGCATTTATTAAACTGTAATGCAGGGCTCAAGAATCATCCAGGTAGAAATGAGCACTTGATATTAACCACCATGGCATTAGCATCTACTGTATTTTAGGGTTAAGGTTAGAGTGTTTTTAGCCACCTTCTAATAGGCAACTTTCAGAAACTAGAATATCTTATACATTTATTTTGGCATTACAGGTTTTCTGTTAAACGCTTTTGTGCTTGGGTGTCATCCTACCCCCTAAATCTACTGTAGATGTGTCGCTGGTGATCTGGCGCCTGTTCAGAAGCCAAAGGTCGTAAACATTATACTATTTACCAGTTCCATATTTTGGCCACTAAAGTAGCTTTGCATGAGCAACATTGATAGTTCCAAATAATCTGTATGTTGCACTGAGCCTTGATGCAGCTCCTCAGTTTATCCTCTGTCTGAAACAAGCACTTTTACCTCCCATCCCCCAAACTTTAAGCCAACCTTCCTCTGATCGCCTGCTTCTTCTACACAACAAGTTTGATAAGAAAGTTGGTGGAACTACTTTCCCCACAACAAGTGATGTGTATCTGATAAGGCTGCCCTTGGACAAAAAAACGCCTGGGCAGTTTGACTAGAGACCGGCCCACCAGGTATAATAGGAAAAGTCATATATATGATGATATATATGGATGACTTCCTTACATTTATTCAGATGACCACTTTGTCTGTAAGACTCGGATAATTATTTATTAAAAGTTAGACATTTTAAATAAATTACAAAAAAAAAGTATTTCTTTGTGCCCCCCTTTCCCTGTTAATGCCCTACCTGGCCCCCTGGCAAAACTTTGCTAGACCCACTCCTGCACAGTTACCAGCTGTCAGCTATGTAGAAAAGGATCCTGGTGTTATTTGTCTCTCAGAAACAGTTCATAACTTCCCTTCAACTCATTCAAGTCACCTAAAAAGAAAACCTGTTTCTCCATCACCTGTTCAGCTCTGATGATTCAGTAAGGACATCTCCTGGTTTCGTCTTCATGTTTCCCTCTCACCACATATCCAAACCCATATCATGACCAGCAGCTTTTATGGCTGTGGCTCCAGCAAACATCAGCTGATACTAGAAAGTAATATTTAATACAACACCTTATCAAGCTTAAACGTGATGATGTTGTTTAGTGCAACATCTGCTGGTTTCCTCTTTCTGGCGCAAAGTGGGCGATAAACAAACTAGAGAAAAAAGCCGATCAGCGGATTATTGATCAGTTTCATGACTGAAATAGCAACAGGAGAGGGAAGTGGAGAGAATGAGAGAAGAAGAGGCAGCTGTGCAGCAGAGACACAGAATAACTCCAGCTTTGTGTCTTTTTTTCATCCTAGCTGAAGTATGGGACAAATCGCTTCCTTTTCACCTCAATACGGATGCATTGTAATTGGTCCAGCCCAGAGTCAGTCATGACCAACTGGTCAATTCACCACCTTTCATTGTTTATACTGTTACAAAAATACAAAACAAAACAAAACGAAAAATAACCCGGTATGCCTGATGGCCTGTCCAGCTGTGGTACCTGAGATGAATACATTAGGAATATCCCCAATCTATTACAGGGAGTGCAGAATTATTAGGCAAATGAGTATTTTGTCCACATCATCCTCTTCATGCATGTTGTCTTACTCCAAACTGTATAGGCTCGAAAGCCTACTACCAATTAAGCATATTAGGTGATGTGCACCTCTGTAATGAGAAGGGGTGTGGTCTATTGACAACACCACCCTATATCCCTATATATATCACCACCCTGTATGTCTAATTCTGAGTGTGGATGAATACTGAACTTTGGTCTTCTAGGGATTACCTGTTACCTCATGATTTGAATCTTTGGCCGTATTTAATAAGAGTATGAACTATTGTAAAAGCAAATAGATTCCCCATGAAAAAATGTTTTCTGTGTCATATAAAGAGGATGGCACCAGCTCACACACACACACACACACACTTATCCACATCGTCACTACTGTGATATTTATGTTGTTATGCTTTATTATTATTTTATTCCTGGTTGTGCTTTGCCACATATGAAACTTAAGAACAATAAAGATATAGTCCAGGTTTCAAGTCTAAGTCTTTAAAAAAGCAAAAGCAAAAGTTTGAAGTCTGGTTTTTTGTTTTTTTCTTTGTTTTAGAAAAGGACCTCTAACCTTGGTTGAAAAATATTAATAAAAAAATAAATTATTGTCTCAGTGTATGTAGGAACCGATTTTTAACAGCGATAGAGATTTTGGGTCTAGAGCAATTTCTTTAACCTAGTGGAACACTGTCATTTCATGAATGCAAGGCTGTGGAAATAAAGTCTTTGGCACTGCAAAAAGAGATCAGACTATGGTTGGAAATGAAGATTATTTTCTGCCATCACTGGCAAAGACTTGTTAGGCTTCAAATTTTTATCAAGTTATCATTTAAAACTGGTTCCCCTTTAAATAATTGGTTAAATGGCACCAGTACTAAATATCTCTGCTGATAACTTTCTGTTCCTTTATTACTATAAGTGAAATCTTGCATTGTTAGCGAGCTTTAACAAAAATAACTGTCACAACCTGTAATACCATCATTAGCATCATATCAACATCACCAAGAAGGGGAAATGCCTTGTTCCTTCCACTCTTTCAGAGATAAAAGGCCTGTGAAACAGCATTCAGGCAATCTTGGGACACTAAATTTCTCATTGAAAGCTAAAATTGTTTTAGGTGTGTTAACAGTTCCTTGAGGTATCTTTGATTGCTGGTTTTACACAATTTCCTCCCACCACACTGGAGCCACTTCTTGTCGGCCATGTTGAAATGATATCCAAGCACAGTGACTAGCTGCAACTGAGAAGGAACACTAGCCGAATATTAAAACACAGTGATGTGGTGATATATGATATATATGCGGTTTCAGCCATGATAGAAATGAGTAGAATGGTGGGACATTTTTCCCTTTTGGGAACATATTCGTCCCTTGTGTTTATCCACTTCCCCAGGGATTTGCTGAAATCTGTGAGTCATTATTTTAAGGCATTAAATATTATTCTTTATGTTGAGGCAATGATTGTTAATCTCTCACTAGTAAATTCAAAACGTGGCAGGAAATTCGTAGGAGGAATCAACAGTACTGAACAGGCCAATCAGAATAGTTGCTGGCTGCATCAATGTGACAGTGCAGTTACAAGAGATTAATGTCAGATCATGACAAAGGGTACGTTGTCGGTTTTCAGAGAGGTTTGCAGTTGTGACGTACATATGCTAACGATTTACATGGTATAGAGTATAAAGCACCTGTTACATGACATCAGCTGTGTAATACTGCATATCAATGCATAAGACAATGATACAATGGTAACACTAAACAGGTCTTCATCAAAATGTGGAACAAACATCATCATAAGGTACTAAGCAAATGAGAATGCAAATTACTGCTACAACAATTTTAATTTGTCTCAGGAAAGAAGAGTTGTGAAGAAGAAAGGGAACCTTCTTTTAATTTTAAGGTTTTGCATATTAAGGATAATTAAGGATAATTTAAAACAATATTTTAAAAAATCATCTGGTCCTCAGGAGATCTAAACATAAGGTGAAAACCATTTTAAATAAACAGTATATTACAAGTTGCCATTTGTCCACCACAGGAATCAAAATTATTCTTGTTTTTCTTCTTTGATATGAAACTGGTGGAAGATTATCTCGGTGTCGCACATAACTGAACCTGAAAGTGTCTAAGGACAGCGACTGATGTATTTGTCAATCCTGGACCAATGAGTAGATGCTTGTTGAGCAATATTTCCTGAAAGACGTTTCTAAGCAGAGCAGTCACATATCACATACATGTTCCCTCGTTTCTGTGGTTGATAAACCCCATGATGCGAAATATACCAAGCCAAGCTGTTGTGACTTTTTCTCTTCTGTATCATCATGAAATCCCTTCACAGACCATTCAGGTGATGTATTGCAGATCTGCTTTTTTTGTGTAATGTCAGTCTTTCCTCCTTAATTAGCAATCACATTTCAAAGTGATTTGGATTATTTTGCACAATGTTTTCTCTGTTGACACAAATTCCAGATCCTTTTGAGACTCAGCATCAGTTTCTGCAGTTCTTCCTAAGCGGTCTGACTGTAAGACCCTTTGGGCATCAGAAGTGGTTATTTCTGTTATTTTGATTCTCATTTTGAGTATGACAGGAGATTTGACACTTCGACAAATTTGTCACTTATCTTAAAATTATGGGATGATCGATTCTGACGATATCACCATAATCAATGCAAGGGCTCCCAATAAAAGCAATGCTCCATCCAAACACTGTACACTGTGCATAAAACTGATACTGTTTGTCACTTACAACTTCTCCCTGAATTAGGGGTTGTGAGCAGCTGTACCCAACTAGCATGGAGTTGTAGTTCTTGAGAGTTAAAGCTTCTGCTACTTCATTCAAAGCAAAGGTTGTGATACTTCAAGAATCTAAGGACTTCTTGTGCTAGTTTTGCTGTGAATGGTTGCAGGACTGAAATTATTGTAGGTATTTGTGTTTTAGCTCCATGACAAATTACTGTATTTAAGGTGATAGTTGTGGTTGTTTATTGTTGGTCAGTTTTTAGTACTCTTTTGCTTGTGGTGATTTTTGTTTGCCTTTGTTGCGTTCTTCACACAACAGATATGGCCTTTCTGCTTGAATGAATTTGAATCTGTCAGCAAGTGCTTTCTCTATCAACTTCCTGCATTTGGAGAAGGTATGCTGAGTCATTTTACAAAAAAAATGATTTAATAGCTGCAGTGTTTTTTTCATTGAAACTTGTCATAAGCACCTTTGCTGAAAAGCTCAAATGTCTTGAAGGTTTCTGTCTTTAAGCCTAACCTTGTTTCAGTGGTTGCAGCAGTATAAGAAATTTTCACCTCTCTCAGCTAAAACCTCACCGATTGGCTGTAGGAGGAAAATTGGTTTGGCTCTTCTTCAATTTCAACAATTTGTCTGTTCCACTTTGCAGTTAGTCAATCAGGAAACTTTGACAGAATTTTTCTACTTCTTTATAGTCATTCAAAATTTCCAGTACCTTATAGATCATTGCAGCCTCGCAGCTTCATGTGAATCAACAAATTCTTTCATTTCAAAGCTGATCTTGGAGGCTGAGTTAGGCAATGCTTGGAGTTGGTCTCCAACTGCCTTTGCAGTTGTAAATAAGTGCCCATATCTTCATATCTTGATTCCAGTAACATAAGCTGATACAGCTAAAGGAGGATATAAGCCTTATATCCTTGAGTAATCCACTTCCATATCTGAAAAATGAATTCGGTTTGTCTTGAATGTTTTTCTGATCAATCAGCATCTCAAAGGGATTTTCCAGTCACTGTATTTCAGTGGATCCCCACTGAATATTTTAGGGTTCAGGAATTGGAATTCTGTTGGCAATAAAAGCTCCTGCGAGCACTTAAAAAAGTGCTTCAATACTTTTGTTTGAAGAACTGGCCACAACTTCTGGCACAGAAAAAAAGAGGGGCAAAGAGCCTGTAGGAACATGCACTTCATTATCCGCAGCAATCTCAAGTTGCATTATGTTCTCTTGCTCCTCTTGCACGACATTCACTTGGTCAGACTCCAGCATTCTTGCATGTGCTGCAGTGATATCTTTCACTGGCTCCAGATGCTCTGTTTTAATCAGTTTTCCCCTCTAGAATGTTTTACATGGCTGATCGTCTTCTATTTCAGCCATAAGTTTAGCTTCTCTTCCTTTTCTTCATTTTATCTCTTATGCTTTTCTTTCTAACCAGCGTTTTACTGTTTTTGACCACTGTTGAGCTATCTTTTGAGCTATGTCTTCTTCAAGATGTTCAATTTCTATCTAATCGTTATCTTGTAACACGTTTAGAACAGCATGACTTGCAGCAACCTCAGCAGCAGCGTCTTGTCATTTTACAAAAGACCTGCTTGAATATCCTGAGATCCCTTTAAAAAAAAAAAAGTGACAGCTTGATTCAATCTTGTTCTTCCTTTTCTGGAATCCTTCCATTCAGTCTGCCTGGATAAAAAAAAAAAAAAAGTACAAATTTCATTCTTTGACACATCTGGACTGGTCCTGGATGTCTGTTCTGGGCATCTACAGAATGAGCTATGACATCACCTTTAATATTATTAAAGAGACCTTCTGATAATGTCTCTGCTGTCAGTTGCCTTCCAGGTAAAGGGTCAGGGTTAGGGTTAGGATGGGGGTGCAATGAAAATGACAGAAAACACTTAAATGTGTTTTCTGTCATTTTCATTGCATGAGCCTTTACCTTTTAAAGTTCTGGCATTTTTATTCTGTCTCAATCTCGTTGTGCTTCAACATCATACACTTCATCCTCTTCAGGTTTATCTCAGGAATTTAAAACTATGTACACCTTATTTTATGACTGTATATGTATAGTGTGTACACTCTGTAATTCCCTTGAAGCACCTGCAGGCTTTTTCCACACCAGCCAATGTAAAAAATGATTTTGTGATAGTTTGAGATTCTTATGCGTTCATCCCAGGTGGATGGAAACACATTGTGTGTGTGTGTTTATGGAATTTTTGTGTGTGTGTGTGTGTCAGGGGATTAAAGGGACTGGAACTCATGCCAGCATCTGACAATCTGACTCTGGAACTAGCAATCTTTGGACTACCAGTGTGTTATCCTAACATCTCACTCCCAAGCTGCCACGTATGATTTCTACAAGCCTGACTTAAATATAATATCAGTCTCAATTCAACCATGACTGAAACCGCAGCTTTGTGTTGGATTTAGCCATAACCCATAACATATTCACCACAGGTATACAAACCAAGTAAAAGAAAATAAACTTGAAGTGTGAATGTGTGAAGTGGGTGAAAAGAGAGCAGTGTACAAAACTGAACTTATGCATATTTGTACTGTCAGTGTG
>VUQR01022925.1:0-10119 GCA_015108515.1 Hemichromis elongatus | reverse complement strand
GACGTGTACACGGGCAGTCACAGAGCTGACCTCAGTGCGACGTGCAGCTGAGGCAAAGTTCGGGGACTCGCGCCCTGCAACTGTCCGGGCTTTATTTTATAGTTACAAATAGTTAAACAAAAACTTGTCATACAATGATTGGATGAAGTGCATATCTCAAACAGTGGAGACACTAGGCACAGTATACAAAACAACCCCAAGTTATGTTGTGAAAAACACATCAGCAGACATTCTTGAAGCTGGGAACTCAGGCGGCAGTGAATCTCCTCCTAGTCTGCAGCCCGATAAGAGAGACTGCTGCTGAAGGTTTCTGCTGATCTTGCAAACCTCCTTTTGTTCACACAAAGGTTATTATTAAGACATAACAGTGAATGAAAGTAGTTTTCTTTAAAACAGTATAATCAACTTACTAAAGATTATATGTACTCGCTAAAGATTATATGTAGGTCTTCATGCAGACAAACCTATTGCTCTTATTTTCTACTAACAGAGGTGTAGCTGTCTATGTCCGTGTGAGAGCCACAGGTGGCCTGTGAAGCAAACTTTATTCAGTCCATCTAATTTCTCAGGGCTTCATCCAGACATGATACTGTGAAACGTGACCGAATGAAGTTTGCCCTGACTTGACTGGTTAAAGAGTTCACAAAAGTGTTCAGCTGTGGTGTCTCACAAAGAGACACCACAGCTGAACATCAAGAGGCTTGAAATTTATGTGCTGCTGTAATTATAATGTTTTGAAAACCGGACAGAAATTGTGTGCGTGCGTGCGTGCGTGTGTGTTTTTATTTTAATGTTTTCAAAAGGACAACATGCAGTCGCTGTTGCCATGGCGATGTCCACAGATCCTGCTCTCATCCTCGGTGTGGGTTCAATATAAACATGCGAGCAGTATGAGAAGCCGCGTCTGAACCATGCAGGAACAATCACTGAAAAGATTCCTGTGGGAGGGCAAATTAAGTCACACAGAAGGAATGACATGATCACGCACGGGCACAATAATGGGTAGCGGCGTTATTACAATGTGGCCCCGGAGACTAAAAAGTTGATTGAAAAATCTGAAAATTCCCAACAAAAGCTTTAAAACCTTGTCCCTGTGCAGTCCCCTTGGCACCGATGCTTACACTTCGTGTGTACTGACTTATAATTAAATGATATCAAAAGTGTGTACTAATTACAGTGGCTCCTAACAAAATATTTTTATTCACTCATATGCTGCTTATGGTGCATGTGACACGGTTGTCTTGTAAATTGTCCAAACTAGAAGCTCTGTTTTCTTAGCAAGACATGGCTGCTAATCAGGCTCTGGCTCGCGGCTCCTTACTTTTTACTGCACAATTTGGCATATTTAAAATCGTAAAATACAACCTTGGCAATATTTAGTAATTTTCCAAATATTATCAGAAAAGACCAAAACCCATTTCCATTGCATCCTGTGAATATTTATATACAATATAATACAACTTCATACAATATAAACAATTAGTATTAATATTTGCACATTCTGAAAATCTGACACTGTGACAGTGTAGCATAACTACTTGCACATTTTAACTACACCCTACCCTTGTGTACATAACACTTGCTTTACTTTATCTATTATTTTTTATGCTGAGAATTAAGTTTATTCCTTATTTAGTTAGTCGTTTGTTTAGTTGTGTAAAGGGAACTCAAAAGTAAGAATTTCATTATTTCATTGCTCAGCATAACCATTTGTGTCCTCTGGTTTATATGACAGTAAACTTCTTGAATCTTGAATATCTATAACTATATTTTATATATATATATATATTTTATGTTTAATGGGAGCAAATGGTTTATGTTTGGAGTTCGCCTGAAACAAAGTGCGAGGCATGGCAGTAAAGGAACCCAGTGAAAGTTGGTGATTACTTTTAGTTTTGGTAAAGCATATAACAAGTGAGCATATAACACATGTAGAAATCAGATTTGGGAAACAAACTACTCGAAACTCGAGACCTCCATGACGCCACTCTACCCACTGAGAGAAATTTCACTTCCTGTGTGTACGCTATTTATATTTTCAGTAAATACTCACAAAGCAGGTTCAGCTGTGCACATTTGCGTGTTATGTAATTGTATTGCCCTGGTTACAGTTTCACATTGTGCCAGGAATTACTTCCTCTGTTGGAGAAAAAAGTCTCTATAGTATAAAATATTAAGACTTGATAAAGGTTAGGGTAAGGTTAAGTTTAGGAAAACAACTGAAGTCAGTATAGTGTCATCTGTGAAGTGTGCGTGTGTGTGTGTGAGAGAGAGAGAGAGAGAGAGAGAGAGAGAGAGGGCTCAAAAGGCTTTTATGAAATATTCTGAACATATGGCAACCAGGCCTCTCAGGATTCCAACAAAGAAAGCTAATCTCTCGTCGTCAACTGAGGTACATATAGACTATAGATTATGACAGGTAACCTCCCACGCACCCCAAGCACAAACACACACACACACACACACACACACACACACACAAAGCACACACACGCACACACACCACCTTCCCCCAGGACTGCAGGAGTTGTGAAGGACCATGCTGATCCAGGATAAAGCTCTGACAGGGCCTACTTCCCTTCTTTGTGTCTGCAGTAATTAAATGAGTGCCGTTGGTGAGCAGCACTCAGGAAATTGGCCCCGTGCAGCCGCTGTCTCTGCTTGTCAGTGTTGTCAGGAGGCGGGTACAGGTGGTGGAAGCAGAAAAGATGATGGTTGCAAGGTAGGAAAAAAAAAGAATAAATGTGAAAAATAGTGGGCACTGAGAGGGACGAGAAAATGAAAATGGCACGGTGGCAGAAAGTGACAAATCCAGAGACAGTCTAGACAAAGAGCATGAGCAACATGTCCATCAAGATTAAGAAATGAGTGCACCGCAGAGGAAGTGTGAATGTCACAGCATCTCTCCTCTCTCCCCGCTTGCTTTTACATTAACGCGAGCAGAGTGATGTCACACGATACCGCATCTCCGCACCTCCATGCTCGGTGCAATTTGTTCTTTCAGGACACGGGTGAGGTGAAAATTGTGTTAAGGTGAAAAGGATCAGGTGTCATTGGAGAATTAGGTAGAGAAGTGGAGATGAGAAAGTGATATTATGTCAGGGTGACAGACAGTCAGTATGGCCTCAAGAGTCAGAGGAGACAGAGATGGCATTTACTTCCAGTAAAAGCATTGTGAAGCTATGCAGTTAAATACTGCTATTGTATTACTACTAGATTTCCTCTTAACTCTTCGGCAGTAAATAGCAGTAAATAATAAATACAAGGATGTTTTTTTAAAGGAGACGTCCTTTAAAAGATGCAGGTTTGGGTGATAGTTCAGTCAGTCTAACATCAATATATTTTAATGTATTTGAAACAGAGGAACCTTTATATAAAAGATTGGATTTTTTGTAATGGTATATATTTTGAGTCTCAAAAGCGAGGCCAGTGTGGAAGTGCATTCTGCCTTAAATACTTTCCTTGTGAGTTGATGGTCTCAGTTGCTTAACAAATCTTACTGAATACAACTTCATGTCTGTTTTGTAGCTGATGCTCAGCAGTAGTGCTGTAAACAGGGTATGCTTTACCACAGGTCTACCTTGCTATTGACAGGTATTACTGTATGAAGGTACAATCACTTGAAGTTTCACAGTCAGAACCACCTCACACTCACAATGCTTTGTTGGGATCTTTAAAATGGGACTTCCCAAAACAATGCACTGCTTCATTTATGGAAGCTTCCTCAGGCCTAAGACTGAAGGTAGGGGGATGTGCTTATTCCCCCTACCATTTGTGAGTGGTTGCTGTCAGTCATTATGAAATTGACTGCCAATGCCTTTAGTCAAGAAAGCCCAGAGACTGGTCAGCAACTTGCTGGAATCCACTGGTTGCTGGGAGAATATGTGTATTCCCAGACTGGTTGGTGAGTGCTTGCTAAAGGTTGCTTGCAGTCACTAGGTGAAATTGGTCAAAAAGAGCTATATTGTGCAAAGAAGTTTGCATAATATAGCAAACCACACAGATTGTGGTTGTCGACCCATAATATGCAAGGACTATTTAACACACCCACTACCTGCCAAAGGAGATGAAGAGGGTTTGCCTACAAAACAGTATGAAAGCTGTGCCTTTGGAAACATGTTGATTTCAGCAGGAAAGCAGAGCTTTTACTTTGAAGGAAAATGTTGCCAGTTTAAAGGTTGCAAGTTTCAGTAAGGGGAGTGTTTGAAGACAGTAACCACGGACAGCAATCTGCTAAGGAAAACAACCAATCACAAGGAGATTTTTTTTTGTATTACCTTCCTTGTAATTCTTTTCACTAAACGCCCAGTTGGGGAACACAGTTTTCCAGAGTGACCAGAGGAGTCGCTGACCGGTCTCTAGGCTTGTGTGACTGAGGCCTAACTGCTGCAGAGAAACTAGAACATCCCAAAGATGAACTACAATGAGCTAATCTAATCCACATTTTACCCACTGTTCCTAAGTTGTTTAGTGCAACTCATACAAAAAAAAAAAGAAATTAAAATGAAAGTGCACTAAAGAGGTTGTAAAATAAATTATAACCTATTGTATATAAAGTGAAATGAAATGCTTGTCTCATTGAGATCAGTCGTCATATTTTCATTTCTTGTGGAAAAATTCAAAAAATTATTTTCCTAAAGACTGCAGTAAAGCAAATAACATAACATAACATTGGAAGCACATTTTATTACAGCAGCATGTTCATAGTTCAGCTGTGGGTTCAATACAGCATGTCACTGGAAGTTCAAAAGATAGCAATGGTTTATGGCTTGAAATGGAAAATAGACTTCTAATTACTGTGTTTATGTTTATCACTTGTAGGTTATAGTGATTGTTTTTAATGATGGTTGAATAATACATCATTATAATTACAGAGTAACAGTTTCTCGTCTTCCTTTCCTCAATATCTAGAGATTGTGACTTACTCTGATTGTGGCTGCTGTGCAGATACTAACAGGTCAGATCACTCAGTTAGCAACTGACATAAGCAAATTCAACAATCCGACCAACTAACTAACTATGTTGGAAATCTTACATTAACATTTAGCTTAAAGGACCAGTGAACCTAAGTATAACCTCACAGACTCACTAGCATGACAACTCTACTCTTGCTAAATTTATGTTTGTGCGTAAAATAAACCTCGGAGCTATTCAAGCAAACAATTTTCACCTGCTTTCAGTCTTCATACTACAATACACTAAGGTAACTGACTCCTGGCTCTCGCACTACTATGACACATTTAAAAACTGAAAGAGCTAGGTCTCTCTATGTAATGTTGACTCTCATGGATACCTAAAGGCCAACTAAACAAATAGATCAAACACATCCTAAATAGAACAGAAAGACAAATGAATGGTATCACCTTTGTGCATGTCACGCTGCAAAAACTCCAAATCTTACCAAGTATATTTGTTTTATTTCTAGTCAAAATCATCTCATTACACTTAAACTAAGACACAATTAGCTACAGAGCAACATTTGAGAATTTTCACTTGGCAGATTTTTTTCACTTAATTCAAGATATTTTACCTTGAAATACGTGAAAAGATCTGCCAATGGAACAAGGGAAAATTCTCTAGTTTTTCTGTAGTTTCAAGATTCACTGTCCTGAAACAAGTTCCTATATCTCAATTAAATGTTGCTCTGTAGCTGACTGTGTCTTATTTTAAGTGTAATGAGATAATTTTTACTAGAAATCAGACAAATATAGTTGGTAAGATTTTGAGTTTTTGCAGTACACACAATTGTTTGAGTTAACACAAGACCACATTAAAGTCTCATCTGTACATTTGACTCGCAATTTTCTGTCACAATGATTTCAGTCTGAAAATAAAAAAGTTGTGAAAAAGAACAGATTTTTAACTTGTTTGCTAGTCACAAAGAGTTGCTGGCAATCGCCTTTCTAATTTGACAGCTGTCACCTGGCCTTTTCCGTTTAAAACGTTATCCTAGGCTATCTAGTTTCATGTGCAGAAAAGGAATTTGAGGCTGATTTTATAATTTGACTGATGATGTATTCTCAAATGGTGGGCTGTTCCTATTACTCTACTCTACCTGCTTTGGTTGAAAATGTTCATCCTCCCCTGGGTTGTTGTGCAACCTGCAGTTCATCTCTGAGAGCGAACCTGATGGCCCGAACCCAATACCGAGCAGCAAGTGCAAGTCATCATATTTCTTCATATTGGATTTTTCGCTGTTCTAAGGGGCCTGAGGTGTATGTTCATGTGAAATTAGATTACTGTTTCCAATTTGTACACCCTTCAGTGATGGTTCCAGTTAGCTGGAAGCTGACAGAGGATGTTAATTGGCTTCTTTACTTGCAGTGGCGAAGCTGTTGATCAAGCTTTGGCATGCAACATGCCCTGGGAGGCGAGACATTTTCACACTTTAGGAGGATTTGCTGACAGTATCTGATTAGGCCACCCTCTGCTATCGTTACTCTGATCCACTGTCAGATAAGATACCCAAAACAAAAGACTCTGAATTTATTCCATTTTAATAGGATACATTTGAAAAGGGGGTGATGATCAAATCCATCAGTGGACAAAAGAAATGATTAAATGTCAAGGTCGCTTCATTATTGCAAAATCTAAATAACAAAAGAACTGTGACAAGATAAAAGGGCTTGGGATGAAAAGGAAACGTGATAAGCAAGACAGAGCTCGATCTAAAGCCACATGTGTGTGTCTGCCTGCCAACCAAACTTTTGTGGAGCAGAACAGAAAAGGACGGAGGCATCAAAGGCAGGGAAAAACATAGTATGTTGGATACTGACAGAGTTAAACAGGGAGAGGAGCTAACAGCGAATAGAGTGCAAGAAGCGCAGGTGAGTGTTTGATGGATTGCAGAAAACGCAGATAATACGACTGGCAGCAGAGTTATAAATAAAGTGAACACAGAGCAGGTTGGCACGGAGCATCGTGTACAGGTCAGGGCCTGGCAGAGATATCGTGCCGCTGTGCTCTTGTTATAGCAGCTGTCTGACCTGCGCTTGTTCATGTTTGCATGCAGCTGCTGTCAACACACGTCATTTGCATTAACTGATAATCTCTGAGTCTGTAGGGAAACATTTCCAGCACTGACCTAATGCAGGGAGGTACCATATACATGTCTGTTTCGTGTTGTTTGTGTGCACGTGAATATGTGATTAGGCAGATTCATGTGTAGCTAGTTTAAGAGTATTAGGGTGCAAATGAATGGCTCATGTGTTTAACGTACATCAGTGTTCTGTATATAATGTGGTTTAATGTATTTGAATATGTACTGTAAATAATAGAATAGTAAAAAATGAATATTGCAAATAAAATAAGCTCAAATCAAAAAGGTAAACTTTGAAGAGGTTGATGGTGGAAAGGCTGGCTGTTTGCAGAGTGCTGTATCAAAGCATATTAATGGGAAGTTGTGGCAGGAGAAGGTGCATGACTGCGCTCTTAAGAGGATTATCAAGAAAAGTTGATTCAAGAACTTTGGAGAGCTTTAGAGGGAAAGGAGAGAGGCTGAGAAAAAGGCCCAGACTGTTGCACAGTGGTCCCAAAGCTCTCTTTTCACAATAAAGTACATTTTTTATTTCACTTGGAAATCAAGGTCTTAGAGTCTGGAGGAAAATTAGAGAGGCAGAGATGTTTCCACAGGCTGTCATCAGCTGGTATTAGTGGTGGGTGTTCCATTTTGCATTAGTCACAAGTCAACGTAGTTATCTACTAGGTTATTTTACAGCAATTCATGCTTCCATCTGGAAACAAAGTTTATGGCGATCCCAATTTTCTTTACCAGCAGGGCTTAGTACCTACCCACAGAGCCAAAACTACTGCCTATCTTATGACTGTGCTTGATTGGGCAGAACCCCACAGAGAACCTATGAGGTATTATCAAAATGAAGATGAGAATCGCCTGATCTAAAAATACAGATGAACTAGAGGCAATCTGGGGTCTAATAACACCTCAGCAGTGCCATAAGCTGATCGCCTCCATACTACACTACACTAATGCTGTAATTCATGGTAAAAGAGCTCCAAACCTTAAAATGAGCCCTCTCCATGAGGCCGGGATAATTTTAACACCCATTTTTCTTTTTAGTCTTGGTGGCCACTAAAAGTGCTTTTTACACTATAAGCCATATTCGCGTGTTCACATACGCATCAGTGATGCTTTGAACGACCAACCTTCTGTTTAGTGGATCACCCAGAACAAAAATGTAAGCTTTTTCTTATTTAAATTCTTATTTTAAGATCTACTAAACTATCAGAAAACCATGTAGGTGACCAATGCTCTTAGTAGCTGCACTGGTATTTTTCTAATGTGCTTATGCACCGTAATACGTGATCCTGTAAGTGTCTAGCCATGAGTTTAGTGGGTCATTTTTGTTCACTGGTTAGTGGTGGAACTTTGCTGCTGAATAGGTAGAACTGGCCAATAATAAATGCAGCCTCAAAAAACTTAATTTATAACTTTCTGTTACCCACCTACACACACCCACATTTATATTTACGACATAGCATACAGCGTGAAAACACACCTGCCACAGCAGCCAGACACAACCTCAGTCTAGACTAAATCTGTCATTGCCCCACAAGAACAGGGTTCCTTGTTTCGGTGTCCAGCCAAAGCTGAGCCCTCTGTATTTATGAGGGTATTTCGGCATTAAGTAAAGGCAGGAACAGGTTAGTGGAGCGTAAAAACCCCCTTCGTGTATAACAAAGCTGTTCTTTGAAGATTAGCGTACTGTCTGCTGCTGGACAATGATTTAGATTTAGTATGTGTTACTGAAATGATCAGGAAATGCTTTACAGTAATGTGATAAAATAACATGTTTTTTGAGTCATTGGGAAGTAGCACATGTGTGTGCTTGTTTGGTTTAGCACATTTGTCAGCACATAGATGATAAAAAGCGAGAAAAACACAGATTGTTGATTGTAATTGGCTAGGGCAGTGGCATGCCTCAACTTAAGAAACTCTTTGATTGTGGGAAATGAAGTGTGCTCAAATAGCTCCAATCAGGCAAAGGCTGACCCCCGCACTGGATGATTGTTTCCAATATGGCAAAAACTGTAAGCTGCAAAAATAATTTCAGAATATAACAGGATGAATGTCTAAAGTGCAAATTGGAATTTTATGTTTATGAGGAATAAAACAACAAATGCATTAAATGCAGATGTCCTTTTTTGACATATAATACCGAGAATAACAAAAAAGAAATGAACAAAATATAATTTTCTGAACGTCTGTTACATAATGCATAAAAATGTTGTTCCAAATCTCTTCTTATCTTGCCAGTGAAGGGAACTTTATTGCACTACTTGTCACTGAACAACAGCGCTCCCTGAAACAGAAAGCATCCAAAGCACGCAATGTGTACTCATGACCTCTGCAGAGATTTTAGTTTCTATAAATGATATATAAAAATTTATTCCGGTATTGTATAGTCAAAGTTCACCTCAGAGTTATGTCAGAAAACAACCATTAACCTGTCTTTTGGTTGGAATGGTTATTTAATTGTGGAAAAGTGACATGAAGCCAAAATAATTTAGTATCACTAGAACAGTTAGAGTCTGAGTAAAAATAAGAACAATATATAATCCTGTCATGATCCCTGGTTGTTGACCCAGCGTTTTGTGTCTTATTTTCCACCTTCTTGTGTTTATCTTTATTTTGTATTCATTGTTAGGGTTGTTCTTATGTTTAGTGTTTAGTGCTCTTCCCTCTGTGCCCTCTTCGTGTTATTGTGTTTGTATTTCCTGTTTTACTTTGAAAGTCTGTGTCAGTTGTCACTGTGTTAACTTGTGTATTGCTTCGTCATGTGTGAATTAGTTTCAGCTGTGCTCCCCTTCTGTGTGTCATTACCTGATTACCTTTTGCGTGTATTTATAGTGGGTGTCAGTGTGTGCTCGTCGTGGGATTGTCTGTTTAGTTTACCCCAGTTAATATCTGCGGCTCTCTGTTCCCCGTGCCGTTTGTTTCAGGTTAATTCACCCTTTAGTTTTCCCAGTTTAGGTTTATGTTTTGTTTTGCTCCTGCCTCTGTTAAACTTCTCACTGTAAATAAAACGCACTCTCGCATTCCACCTCCGTCTGCATTTGGATCTTTCCTCTATCTCCACGCGACTGCTGCCCCAGTCGTGA
>VUQR01022924.1:0-18211 GCA_015108515.1 Hemichromis elongatus | reverse complement strand
CAGACTCAACAAAGATGGCTGTGTTATTTGTAGTTTCTGCTCCGTTCTTTACTACACCGTGTCTTATTTTTATGCTGGGTTGGGTTTTATGTCTTCTGTGTCTGTTTTGTATGTTTGTTTATGTTTTTGCTTGGTAATGATTTTTTCTTGTTTCTGTTGGTGTGTGACTCTTTGTAGTCCTCTTGTTCCTTTTTGTGTTTTTATGACTCTGATTTAATTTTTTTGTCTCTTACTGGTTACCCTTGATATGTTATAAATTTTGAATATCTTTACAGACTTTTCTCATCAGCTCAGTCTCATTTAGTTTCCAAAGTTCAATTTCAATGTCATTTTACTTATATAGCACCAAATCACAATGACAGTTGCCTCAAGGCAAGTGAGTCCAGACTACGATGACCTGGATGACTGAGAACCTTCACAGAGACATTTTTTGGTTTCTTTTGTTTTTCTTTTTTTAAATTTCAGTTAAATAATGAAGTAGTATGTGTGTCACACTCACTCTGACTTTTTAGTTTAGTTATATGATAACCTTGTTGCAAAGAAAGGACGATTAGGCCAAATGACTTAGTAGGTGACAAAGGTGATATTACTCGGAGCTTCATCTTTTTACATCCTCTGCTGGTTTGACTATATCAACAACAATACTGCAAGTATTAATAATCAAGATGACAATATTTTCAACAAAATGATCTTAATTATTGTAATTTATTGTCTCCACTGAGTCACTTACCTTTCTTCTCTTTCCCATCTTCCTCCACATCTCCAGCTCCCAGGAGAGTGAAGATGATCCCTGTCTGTGAGTTGACACCAACAGCTGTCACCAGCATCCTCCCTGAGCCCTCCATAACATGGGTACCTTTAATGGTTTAGATGAGTGCTACATGTAAAGTATTTGTCTCAAATACTTAAAAACAGTTAAAAACGATATAGAGAAAAAAATATATAGAAAAAAAAGATTAGAGTTAAGGCTAAACTGTAGAATTGAGTTTGGAGACTTGGACTAGAGTAGGAGCAGGGTCACAAATATACTGACTTGTCCTTTTTTTACTTGAATTGATGGCAAAGGGCTATCAGACTTGACTTGATGACCTTTAGTTTTTATAAATTGAATATTTTTTTTTACAGTTTTGCAATTTGTTACCTTACCAGACAGTTATGAACAATAAATAACATCACAAGGATGGCTCTTCACAGCCTCATGCACACTTTAAGTTGCAACTGCTGTCACGAGAGTAGCATGAAAAAAACTCAGACTGAACAAGCCAACTAAAAATTAGCCACTAGATGTTTCATTCCGTTTAAACGCTACAGCTTGTTTCAATCTCCCCCTGATGTTTGGCGTTGGGCAGACAGGTACTTTACCACAGCCTTTTAATTGGTTGCTGGAAAGAAAAAAAAAAGTGGTGACACAGAAAACAACAAGAGCCATCAGAGAATGTGACTCCCCCTGAAGGAAAAGGGCTAAAGCTTTGATGATGTTTTTATGACAGCATGTTGACAAGAGCCTGCTTTCTAACATGCCGATGTCTGTCCTTTGACCTCTGAACTTGAAGCAACATACATAAAATAATTGTGTATTTTATGACCTTTACCCATATGTTTGGAGCAAAAGTGGCTAAAAGTGAAAGTGGCTCTTTGGCTTTTAATAAGCTGTAAAACTAAGATTTTACTCCCATAATGCCCTTTGTATCATATTTGCTACATGAGCTTCTGAGATAAGGGTTAATAAACATCCCAGTTCCAAAAAATCTGAATTGTCTGGCTATTTTTATTGGGTTGGGTCTTATAGGGTAAAGATATATTCACACAGTGTGTGATTTTGTAAAACTTTATGGTGTCATTGTGATGTCACAGGGTGTTGTATTAAAACATTAAAAGTGTGTTGTATTGCTCTCTCCATAATATGTTGAATTGTATATTGGCTGAAATTTTTTTCAAGGTCAACTTTGACCTCAGGCGCCAACAATGTCAAATGTATATTTTGAAGTTTTTACTGATTGTGACATTTGGTGTGACCATGATCTTGACCCAATTTCAACCAAAATTAAATCAGCTCGAGCTGATATTGGTGTCTACCAACACACAAACGGTAATTAGAAATTTGATATCTTGATAACCATGGACTCTAGACTGCTAACAAACAGACAGGCAAAAAAAACCAACAAACAAACAGAACTGATCCCATTTTTCAGTGGGAGAAGTGGGAACAGTGAGCTAAGGGGCGTTAAATGCCCCACATAGCTAAGGCTTCCTGATAATTGAGTTGATAAATATCTGTAGATTTGACCTGTTATTTTATTGATTACCTTTCTTAAAATAAAATAAAATTTCTAAGTAAGTCATGAGGTTAATAATACTTGGAAAAAAAAACTCTTGCCACTTTCCGAGCAAAAAAAACAACTTTTTCCAAACAAACCTGAGAGCAGCATGGGGTCCTTATCCACAGATTTGCGCACATGGTCAGACTCTCCGGTAAGAGAGCTCTCATCTATCTTCAGATCATTTCCTTGGACCAAGATACCATCAGCTGGCAGTAGGTCACCTGAACATAGACATACACATATTAGTGTTTTACTCAGCTTGCTTGCATTATATAGCTTCACTATTACTGAACAGCACCACTTAACTTCACTTGACTTTAACTGCTTTTTATGCCATTTCCCTTTCTCGCTCTCTTTTTTTCCCACTGCAGATAGTATCAATGCATGCATGCAAATGGCACGACATAAATGCTACAACAAACACAAGAAGGAAAAATAAATGGTATGGAACGGATGGTGGTCTTGATTATTTGTATGTGTCTGCTCGTTTCAGTGGTCACTGTAGCCGGTAGCTTGACTAATGAAAAATGTTTTACCTTAAAAAAGCTTTGAAACTCTTTACTTTGTGGCACGAGGTATAATCATTTGAAAAAAAATTCTTTCTATCAATGAGAAGAGTGTCCAAAGTTTGAGTGTACACATATGCATTTACTGTTGAGGTAATGATTGCCATTGCAGTCCTTTACCTGACATGTAAACCCACATTATAAATGAGTGGGGAAATTTGCTTGTTCTCATCAAGCAGTGATCTTTTTATGTTTCCGCATGACACAAATGTTTAACATCATCTCCTAAGCTAAAGGCATTTGTGATTCATAACTAAAATCAGAGTTATTCAGTCATCCACAATCCAAGGTTGATTTTCTTTCCTTCTACGACCTTCCCATTTTGTCTTAGACACTGCTGACTTGGAAAGGCCAACATCCCTCTGAGATCCCACTCATTCCACAGAGTGTGATTCTAGATGCTAAATCCCAAAAGCTTTGCCTCAGTTCCTCACCTCCAGTTCCAACATCAACAGAGAGCATCAATAGCTAATGGTATCTTAGAGACTGGTTGGTGATTACCTGGCAAACACTGATCATTAGGGGAAAGTATTCCCCGCAAGTGGTTGCTGAAGGTTCCTCACAGTCTCTATGATTTTAGCTAAACCACAGTCACGCAGGCCTACAGAGTGATCAGTGGCCCCACACTAATCACCGGTCACTAGAGAAAAATGTGTATTCCCAACTAGAAGGTGGTTATTTGATGACACTAGGTAACATTGTTCACAAAAAGGTATACGGTCCTTCACCATGGTCTGCTGGTGACCAAAGCTATTACAAGGAAGTTATTTGTGCAACAGCCTCTTTGTGACCAAATTGATCTAGCAATATAAGCAACCCCCAGCAACCAGCTGGTTGGAAATACACATTTTTCCCTAGTGATCAGAATTTGCCAGAACTGTCTATAGATTGAGGCCTCACCTAAAAAAAAAATCAAATGTGAGTGGAAAGGCTGGTTAGCTAACCTGTTGAATTATTATTATTATTGAAAAAGCTAGCACGAGCATATGTATGATGTCAAATCCTATTGATTTTAGCCATAAGGAGATTTATAATGACCTAAAGTGAAAATGGTGCCTAACATTGGCTTACTCTAGTCAGTTAACATACATAGTATAGTTAACCAGCTAATTGGAGTTAACACCATGTTAAACAATATCTCTCAGTTGTTGTACAAGATTGCATGAGTGCATAAAACAGAGCAGCATAGCCTCATGCGTGCATGTCTCATCACTGTTTTGGATGACAGTAGCAGACACATGAAGTCAAGACAAGCTACACGCAAACACAAGCAATAATGTTGACTGTGGGTCATTTATTGCTATAGGTGTCATTGAAACAAATGGTTTTCTGAGGTTACACAGAGCTCCCCAAATAGCATACATTATACAGTATGTGTAAGATTAATTATTAAGAATATTTTTCAGTTGTCAGTATTCAGTTTTATACTAAACTATACTAAACTGTATTTCATTCTTTATCAGGGATGTTTGTGACTGACTCTTGTGATTAACTTTTATTTTTTTCTGCAGTGTCCTTAGAGCTTCTAAATTAATCAAAATGGGTTTTTATTAAGTAAGTTGAACAAATCACAGGTTTAAAAACTTTTAATTTGTTGGGGTTTTTTTGTATAGGAGGATCTTATAATGGATTCCTTACCATATTTGACCTGAGCCATGTCCCCCACCACCATGTCAGCCACAGGGA
This sequence comes from Hemichromis elongatus, assembly GCA_015108515.1. NCBI lineage: Eukaryota > Metazoa > Chordata > Actinopteri > Cichliformes > Cichlidae > Hemichromis > Hemichromis elongatus. The sequence goes on along the minus strand of VUQR01022924.1, from coordinate 13,638 downwards.
TCTGGATGACATTTCCTTTTCGCACAACAGTGAACTTCTGTTCTTGCTCAATTCGACTCTGTAGACCCCGGAACTGCTTCTCTTTGGACCAGTCATTAAATGCTGTCACCAAGACAACACACACGACAGAAAGCAGGATGGCAGCGCCCTCAATCCAGCCAGCATCTGCCTCGCCTTCATCCTCTGCGCCCGCCGACACATTCCCGCATGCTGAAGATGGAGCAATTGTTTAGAGTCAGATATTTTTTGAACATGCCTTGAAAAATCAATAGCTGTTTTCCAAAAAGAATATCAAATTTCAAATATAGAGGAGGAAAATAAAAGGGAAAAATAAACTAAAATGGTCCACTAGAAAAAACTGATATTAGATAAATATCAAAACTTCATCATTCTTTCTTGTGAATCACAGAAAGTAAAACAATATGGCTTAAGCTTAGAAGTGCAGGGGCTGCTTTTGACTACTACTTCCAGCATCATCAAATGACTACACATGGTCACCGCTCTTTGATTTGCATGTGTGGCAGGTTTCACACAGAGCCACAGTGTCCCATATCTGCATCCTCCGATGAGCCCACTTCCTCTCTATCGTGACCCTCCATTGTCACTGAATCGCTCACCACATTCAACAGACCCAATTTAGTGAGCCATTTCAGTTTCTATCTCTTCAGCTTTTGTCTGTTGTATACTTTTTTCTTCCTTATTTAAAAGCGATTCTTATTTTTTTAACTCCTCTTTGATTTCACCAAACAACAGGAAAATCAAGAGCAACAAAGTTCAACTGAATGAGATAGTACAGAAGCATGTGGATTTGTCATAAGAATAACCTTAAATCATCCTGGTCTGATACTCAATAAAATTGGTCTACTGGAATCTGTTTACATAGAAAATTTGATGTTTAAAAGTCTCAAACTGGCCATTTTGGGCATCAGCATCTTGGAATTGGTTGACATTAGTTAGCTAAAAAAGTCAATGTCCTAGTAAAAATAAAATCAGGACTAAGAAAAAATGTACTCACTTTTGCACCAGCCACTAAACTGTGTTTAGTTCTTCTGTAAAGTCTGGTATTATAGGTAACATAGGACTCTATAGGGACTGACTCACTATCAGATCCAGCCTCTGGTCACCATTCAAAGACTTGCTCTAGCTTATACAGCAATTTTCAATTAGATGTAGCTGACATCACTGAACAGCTGGCTGACTAATGCTTTCATACTTATGGTAATGTCAACTAAATTTAGAAGAAAGAAATTGTTACTATATTTAGGAGTTTGCTTTTTTGTAATTTTTGCAAGTCTAGATTAAGTTGGCTTGGTCTGATATCACTCTCATACGCTAGTCCTAACTATTCTTCGTAGCTTTATACTTTATATATTGGTTTCATGATTTGATTCGACCGAGTCATTGTTTTACACTAGCAGATTGGATTTGGATGAATTTGGTTCTTGTTTTTTAACTTTTGACACTTTTTCCGTTGCTATCATGATGTAAATGCAAGCTGAACCACAATGCTGAGCAATGCTCCCTTTCCTTTGTTTTCTTTTCCAGTGTTGGTGTATTTTCTTCATATAACCTAAACTTGTCCTCTGTCTTGTTCCTCCTCTCTTATCCTACTGTATGTATACTGAAAACGACTAGTTCTCTTTCTCACTTGTCTGTCTTACTTCTACTTCTCTCTATCTCTCATTTTCATTTTTCACGTCCACTTTTGTCCCTAAAACATTCAGTCTTGCTGACAGACTTTTTTGTCACACCCTCCCAAACCAGCAACCACACCCTTTGTCCACATCCTCACATTCAGTTTCTTTTCCAGGAGGCTGGTAGAAGGAGAGGCCCAGAGAGATGATGGCAGCGGCCTCCAAAATGATAAGTGTGACGTCCTGTAATGCCTCCCACACAAGTTCCAGGAATGTCTTGGCCTTTTTGGGGGGAATGAAGTTTTGGCCGAAGGTTTGGTACCGACGCTCCAGGTCTGCCGGATCCCCACTGAGACCTGTAGAGGGAGGGGGAGGATGAGACACACGAGGCAAGGCGGAGGTAGAAAATGCCATTTTGTAAAATAAATGCTTTAAAATTTACATGGCCAAGTGAAAAGACTAAACACATTTGCATGCACGGCTAATCATGTTTCATTCCTAAGTGAAGATACATGTGGAAATAAACCAACAGAGTACATAGGGACAGTAAGACACGTGGAATGCAACATACATGCACAAAGCATCACCCACACTAAGTTTAACAAAAGCCTTTTGCCCAATAAAATAAGCTCAAAGTCTATAAAAAATGTAGCTAACCATGGGTGTACATTTCTTTTTAAGGATTTTGTGGACAAGACACCAGGTGTAGAGTCTTGTTGTACTCTCTGGAAATTTTAATGGGTGCTAGAGGTGTCTACTGAGTCCACCTAAAATCAATAGTTGTTGGCAAAGGTTTATATACACTTATCATGGAAATAAATATTATGGTAAAGTTGGGTGTTTAATGCTTTCTTTGAACTGTTCCTTTTCCAGCGTGGAATGATTGTACACCACATGTCATTATGACTTCTAAGTTTGAATTTATTTTGGTTTTCTCCAATCTAGACAGGGTCAAAAGCATACATACAGACTTCGATATATACATACACTCAAATCTTTTAAGAAGGGCTGCTCAGCGTTCTACAGTTTCTTTTAACTAGACAAGGCCACGATCTATTAACTTGATCATGTTGGACTATAACCAGAACTATTATTGCCAGGACTGAAAGCATACGTTTGAAATGATTAATCAATATTCAGAACAATGGAAAAGTCAAGGAACTCAGTAAAGATTTACACAGATTAGGAAACAAGTGTAGATTTCAAGATCTTTGGTTCAAAGAATTCAAGCTTTTTGGATGTGTCACCACTTTGCCAACGCCTAAAACAGGTGAGACCTGGCACTGCATAAATTGAATTGAATTTAATTGAACTGAAATGAATTGAGAGACATTTGCTTACAACGTTTAAGAATAACCCAAAAACCATCAAGGCTCAAGGTTGCTATGAACTAGTAACGGCTGAAACATTTGTGACTGTCAGCAGTAAAGCGAATCTTACACTGCTATAGACTGAGCGGCTGCCAACCAACAAAATCGACACCTTTAAGCTCAACTGAAATTTGCAGTTGCCTTGTGGAGAAAAGCTTTATGGTAAGATGAGATAAAATTGAGCTACTTGGCCACAAGGATGAAATGTATGTTTAGAGGAGTAAAGCACAGTAATGGTTGCCACATGCTCGGGGTTTGTTAACAAATTAGATGGAATAATGAAGAACTACCTCCAAATTTTTCCACATCACTTCAGATTAGCAGCTAAATAATTGAAATGTGGACACAATCGCAACAATGGCCTTCCCGAAACTGCAACCTCAAACCTTTTGAACATTTGTGGATTGTACTGAAAAGCCATATTCAAGAAATACAGCTAATTTAAATAAACCTGAAGAGATTGGTCAGTTATCCAAGAATTATGCCAGCAGCTTGTTGATGATGTCTTATCAAGGTTCAATTTGCTTAGACATATTTAACCCAATATTAATGAGGGCTGTATGCATTTTGATTTTTTGTGAATTAGAGAAAATCCAAAATGAATTAACTTTTAAAATTGTGAAGCCAGTTGTTTAAAACGAATTAGGCAGTACAGCCATTCCGCCCTCTATTCAAAAGCCCAAATTTAACATGACATTCATGCCAATGATGAGTGTATGTAAACTACTGACTACAACTATACATCTATGAAGGTAATACATCTCCATCCTCACCTTCCTCACCCCTCCCTAAATGATTCAGTTTCCATGGTGACTAGGATATCAGGATCAGGGCTTCCTGTCTTTAAGAGGTTTCTGCCCAGCAACAGGTGATGTCATTTCTCCCGCATGGTAGGTTTGAAGCAGAGTCTTTTTTTTTCTTTTGTGATTGGCCGCGGGGGATAGGAAATGGCAATTTGTATGCTACTGTGGTTGGCTGAGCTCAGTGACTGTGTGCGTGCATGTGTGTTTTGAGACATCCTGCTCCAGCTTGCAGGAGAGGAGTCATATGTAGCTCCCAGCATTGCTGAAGAATTGTGTGGCAACAGGAGAGAGAGACAGAAAACAGGTGACCCTATGTTGAGTAACTGTATCCTTTTTATTAGTCCCGCCTTTTCTTTATCATCCATCCTCTCCATTCTTCCTGTCCTCTTCATTCTCTTCCATAGCTTCTCTACTCCTCCTCCTCTCTCTTGCTCCCTCACTCAATCTCCCCTTGATGTGTCCTTGACAATGCGGCAAGCTGTTCTAGCTTTTCCCCCTCACCCACATCGCACACACACACACATATTGGGTTTTCATAAGTTGTGGGGACATCTCATTGACATAATGCTTTCCCTAGTCCCTTACCCTAACCCTAACCATCAAAAATGAATGCCTAACCCTCACACTAAAACCACATTTTGAGTCTCAAACATGCCTTCAAACTCGTGGGGACGGGATTTTGGTCCCCACAAGGGCTGTCGGCCCCCACGAGAATAGTAAACTTCCCATTTTTGGTCCCCACGAAGATGTTCATACCCGTCCACACACACACACACACACTTTATCTTATGCCTTCTTTCTCATCATTTCTTCTCCTATTCCATGTCTTCAGTGTTGGTATAATGTCTCACACTGCAGTGTTCTAGTATCCATACACTGTGCGTGAGTGAGAGGGAGAGAGTGCTTCCATGCTGATCAGTGGATCATGTTACAGATGACGTTCAGCATTAACTGCATCATAATGTGTGGTGTGCTTTCCCTGTTTGTGCAACACAGTATATATCCATAGTGTCCAATCAGATCTGTCAATCCACATTCCAGCTCTATGTTCAGCATGACTGTAATCATAGAGAGCAGAAGAAGCAGCTTTTGTTTGTGTGTCAGATCTGGAGAAGAAAATATTCCACGAAAATGATCAGCCACAAGTTCGAGCTGACAGTTTTTAAGCAGATCATTACACGGTGGGTATAGGAGAGTCTTTCTTCACGTGTCTTTGCACTTTGGCTGCTTTGCCGTGTGAGATGACACCATATGTGATTTTTAAAAATGAGCACAGTCCAAGAGAAGATGGTCTAAGTGTGTGGAGATCACCATTTGTGTTTGTGTTTGCCAACTGTGCTTTGTAGGGACATCTGCAGTTACATGACACTGTGTCAGAGAAGTAGAGAGTGACTGTGTGTGTATTTATGTGTGTGTTTTTGCATTAGGTTTGTTTGGGCTTGCTGCACTGACTCCTGACCAGCTCACAGTATCAAATTAGCAACACTCAACACAGACTTACTGTAGCTGAACACCCACCAACCCTCTCATGTTTTTTCAATATCTCTTCTCTGTCTCTCATTCTTACACACACAGATTTTACTACACACACACACACACACACACGCACACACACACACACACACACACACACACACACTCGCTCTCTCTCACTTCTTGCTCTATTTACCTCTCTCTCTTCATCACCATCTCACAGTTCTCACTCTTCTTTCACTCTCTCTTGCTGACTTCCCAAGCCAACTTCTCTCTGCTGTTGTGTTGCTAGGTTACAAACTAGTTTGAAGGAGTGGGCGTAGTGTGGTACCACACCCCTGGTAGAATACACAAGTGTGCACATCTACACGTACACAAATATTTAAGACACAAATATCCAAAATCTAGTTCACGTAGTCGTTATAAAGCTTCGAATGTAAAGGCATGATAACTAGATCTTTGGGAATCTATGTGTGGCAGAAAAAGAGACTCAATGAAAAATTTACAGCACTGCGGAAGAAATGAGTTGCTTAATCAGTTAGCTGTACATTTCTCAGACACACACTTTGTATGTGCAGGATGCAGAGGTAAGTTTAGCAAATAATTTCTTTTTATATCCAAGAGAAATATGATCAACATAGTCATGAATAATCCACAAACTTTTATTTTGAATCAACGGGTAACCAACATAATCTTTCCCCTCCCTTATTTCCTTGCATGTAGGCTGGTGAGATCTGTGTTGCAGCGATCCTTAATTTTGTTCAACTGTTAAGTCTCAGGTGGACAAACTCAAAGCCGACCATTTGAAATGCAACTGGCGACGGTAATTGTTCTGGTATATGGGATGTGGATTTCTGCTGCAAGCTGAAAGGTCACTCTAAACAGAACCTGAACAAGCTGGAGAGCCAGCATTGCTGTTTTGTAGCTCACTGAGTCTGTAGAATGAAACAAGGGATTCTGTTGCTAGTGGCAGTGGAAGACTATAAAGTGGGAGGGATTTGAAAAGTGAAGAACTTATAGGACAAGCACCTGATTATTATTGTTATTATTCTTATTCTTATTGTTCTTATTCTTATTATTGTTGTTATTATTATTATGATGTTACAAGATATTGGCTAAATAAACATGACATTATGAATTTATTTAAGAAAGCGTGTGTGCGACTTTCTTTCATGCACAAAGACACATGTGCATATGCAATACAATTAATTCTGTGGGAAATATTATTTATTAAGTTTATTAAGTTTGTCTCCTAGTATCGGTTATCTTCTTTTTCTGCTGGATAGGAGTCATTCTGAATTAAGCAGCTGACTCAGTTTAAACACCTGACAGGCAGGGCTAGCTGGTTAGTAGAACTTGAACAATCAATATAATTGTGACAGTATTCATTCCTAGGTAATCTTTTTTTCCTAAGTTTATCACACTTGAAGTTTTTCACTGAGTTTTATAAAAAGACAAAAGCTAAAATACACTTGAGCCAGACATCAGTCTACCTGGGCAACCCTCCCAAAGTCTAAGTGTGATAAACACTGACATTACATATTTAAAAGTTTCATACATTGCCATTGATTATATGTGTGCAAAAGTACACCTCTGTGCCCTTAAGTATGAGCAAATCTTTGAATATGCAATTTGGTTGCAATTCCATCTCCACCAACACCCACACCGTTCACTCAAGCCTAGCTCCTCGCCTCCTCACAGGCTGCAAGCTGTAATAATGGAGTAATACACCTATACATGTTCTACCCAGAAACCAGAGGAGCAAACTGAACAGGTCAATGTCTCAGAACGGCCATGAATTTTATGTGAACTGCAATGTTATAAATGTAACAGCAGTTACTGAGCATTACAATGCATTACCAATTAATGCATTACTGTACTCCCATTACATTTTTCTGTGACACAGTAAAGTAATGATGCCAGCATGTCACATGGTCATATAATCTACAATTATCAGCCTCATATATTAGAAGAAAAACAGAAAAAAAAATCAACAATCATGCCTTTTTATGTGGATTTACATAATATGCTAGTTTTGATTGGAGATCTGTACATTCCTTCAAATTTGTTGCCTAAAAAGACAATAGTGGGATAATTGTACGTGACAATAGGATGCCAACTGACTATTACAAGACAGTGCATCTCAGGCCATGTTGCAGAAAAAGACTATAAAAGTAGTAGTGAAACGAATTACCTTCTACAAGGACTAAACAGGTAAAATAATGTAATTTTTAATACTTGGTAGTATTTATTACTATGTACTCTGTATGTATGTATTTATTACTTAAATACATCTATTTTTTGCATTGCAACCACACTACAGTATTGCACAGTATTAATATTGTGCAGTGGGCACACCTCAGGTTGGAGAGGTGTGTTGGCTGCTAATCTCCAAGGCAAACTAATGACTTAAACCTAAAGATGACAACTTACCACACCTCGGTGGGTTGTGAACAAAAATGGCCGTTGTGCACATCGATAAACTTTCACTATTGTGTAATAATAAGTGAGACTGACCAATGTGAGCAAAGTGTCTAATGCTCAGCTTGTGTCCAACTGTAAATAAGACAAAGCAAAAGAGGAGTAATGTGGTTGGTGTAGCTCGGTCGAATTGAGATGGCATAAACAGACAGTAAACCACAAAACACTTGGTTGCCATTCTCTATTTACATCCTTTTCCTGGAACTTGCTAGTGAACAACATTAAACATGACTGATAGCCTGGAGTTCGTGCCTCTGTAATGGTCTAATCTCACATGGTGCCCACCGTGCCTCCGATAGAAGTAAGTGTGAGATTGTGGGCTAATATTAGTGGTTTAACTAACATTAAATATAACAAAACAGTGAAATATCTGACAACTATGATATAAATATATGTATATAACACGTATATAAAGCGCCTTGAGGCAACCGTTGTTGTGATCTGGCGCTATATAAATAAAATTGAATTGAATTGAATTGAATTGAACTTCACCTCTATCAACCACCCAGTTCCCCCAAGATATTAACATGATTTGACTGGCTATCACTTGCACTTTCACTTGAAGAGTTAAACATCCTAAATAAAATATTAAGTTCATGTTGCAATTTTTTGTCATTATAAATGCCAGGAAGGAGTAGGAGATCAAGGATCTGATCATTGACTAATGGCTTATAATTGGGAAGTCGTTAACCAATGAGCAAGCAGCTTCACAGTCAGAACCGCCCCTCTCTCATCATATCTGGTTTTAAAACACAAAGATGTTGTTGCCAAAAAGCACTCATCTTAAGGCTTCAGAACGAGAGCTCACAAACGTATAGTTTGACATTATGTTGGCTATATCCATCTTTATACCAGGCTTATGTTAAACTGGTACACATCTTCAGTGATGTATACTGGGGTCATCAGGTGTTTCAGGTCTCGCAACATCATACACTGTTGCCCAGGCGACCCAGCCGGGGGTGATCAGGCCCCGACTTGCGTACCAGTAGCTACCCACGGATCAGCCTTCTTAATCCATTGCCACCTTGTGGCTCTCTCTGCCGCTTCGGTCACAGCCTGGATGGCCCTCCTCTTGGCTGCCCCAGCCACACTGCATTTGAAGTTTGCCTCATGGTATATTGCTAATGATAATAATATGTTGTTGTAACAAAATACTTTTACCAAATTAAAGTGACCTGACTGTATTACTTTAGTCATATTTACTTGTTTTTGAGAGTGACGGTTTATAACAGTCCTGCAATCAACAATAACTGTTGTGAAGTTCAGTATTTGCACAATCCATTAACGTGAGTCATACAAAGAAGTATATGAAGGCTAACTTCACTGATGCGAATAAGACGGGAAAACACTGAACTAACACAGGTATAGCTGAACAGCTTCAACACACATGGCATAATGGTCTAAGCCAGTAACAACAAAAAACGGGCATCACAACAAGTTTGAAAATAATTTATTAAGGGTTTGTTTTATTAGTATGTTCTGGTAACTGGTAGCCTAATATTATTGAAATGACAAATGAAAAGGATTATTTTTGCTTTTGCCTCCCTGATTGTTGAGTGTTGAGAGACGAACATAACAAACTTGCACCTGAACCACTAGACACCCTTGCAGGTCAGAGATTGTAGTTCATCCATTTATTGATTTACTCTATCAGCTTCCCATCTGCCCATCCAATATAATCCCACCATCCATTCATCAATCAGACCATCGGCCCATATTCTCTTTGCACGCATGTCAACCTGGAGCTGCCTTCTAAGGTAAGGATTACGCTACCAGAAAATTACACTTAACACTTAATTCAAAATTCATCTAACATGTCTAGAAGGTAATACATCTCCATCTATAGGATCAATAAATATCATTAACAGTTTTAGTGTATTTTTGTCACTTGTTAAAATAAATGGCGGCTTTGATGTAAAACAACCAGTGACCACACCTAATCTTTTTCTTTTGGTCAAATGATGCCAAATGTTGATGAGACGGAATCACCACTCGTGCACTGGTGCCTGTGTTTGACTCCAATCAAGAGTACGATCTCATTCATCCTCCAGCTTCTGCTCTATAAATTCATCCAACCAGTGAGCCAGCAGCAATCCATTCACCCATTCATTTCTACTCATCCACCCTACCATTCGTCCATCAGCCTAGTCATCCATCTAGCCTTTTTTATCAATGTATTCTTCTGTCCACTGAACCATTTCTACACCCATGTCTGCTCACCATCAGTGGTGCTGGACTGTAGTCGCCGGCAGAGCCCCTCTGTGTCTCCATAGCTGTCCTGTATCTTCTGTAGGGCATCAGCCCCCCGGAGCTCCATCAGCTCTCTCAGCTCCTTCACCGTGACCCCAAAGTCTCCCCCTGCGTGGGTGCCATCTGCCCTTCCTCCTCCTCCACCCCCACCTCGTGTCCCTTTGGGGTAAAACTCCACAGCGCTGTTTGCCATTTCACCCATCGTGGCTGTTGTTGACATGTCAGTAAAAGGTTTTGTGTGTGTGTGATTTCCTTTCTCGCCGTAGTCTACTCAGGCTGCCTTTGGTTTGGATGGTGGAGGGTTGTTCATGTGCTCAACAATCCTGTCTCTGACTAAATGTTTTATTTAAAAATTATTTATTTCAGTGCAATGTATATATATATATATATTTAATATCTTGGCCTAGTCTCTCACTGCTCCTTTAAATCTCCATAACTGAAGAAGGCTAAAGAGGAGGATGAGGGGGATGAAGCACAGCGAGCAGGGCCACTTCAGAAGCGTGACATCTGAATTAATCCAGCTTTCTTTTCCGTCGTCTCCTCTGCGACTCCTCTCTTTCCTTGTTTCTGTCCCCCTCCCTCCAGAGTCACGGCCAGTCCATGGACAGACGCAGGTACGGTCAGGTGTACCAGCTGTTGGGTTTACTGATGGGGGTGAAGGGATGATGAATGGATGGAGAGAGGGGCGATCAAGGCAAAGGCGGCTGATAAATAAGAGACAGGATGTGGAGCCAGTTCAGAGGTAGCTACTGCTGCACCACCAGGACCTGAGAGCAAGAGAGAGAAAGAAAAATTACCAGCCTGTCCATCAATCTCAGTCATTAAGATTACATCAAATCATTTCTGGGCGCAAGTCAACAGAGTCAGAAGCAAAACTTATGCTTCCCATGCAATAGTTTAAAATGAAAGCATCAATCTTAACATAAATAAATGTACAAAGAAAAAAATCCAGATAAAACCCTGAAGCGCAAAAACCAAAGATCAACCCCTACAGTCATTGACTTTTTGGCCACTTGGGAGGAGTAAGCAAGGTCGAAACTCAACAAAGACATTTTCTGTTATTCAATCGCTGGGCCCACGTTCCTCATGTTAGGTTTGACAGCGTTTTAGTAGATAAACGCAGATGGCTTAGACATGAATAGAGCTGCGGTTTGGGGAATGCTTCAAAGGGGACTGGCTAAGTACTGGACAGAAGGGAAAAAGTTAAAGAATTGAATCCGGGAGGGCGGGTGGGGCACATAAACGAGAACAAACAGCTTGTAGAACTGGGGGAACCTATATAGATGAGAACCAGAAGGAGCGTATTTAGAGGCGTAGTCCTGCTCCTGAAATTCAGATACTTTATCTCCAATTAGATTTATCAGATTTTTGAGTTTTGTCCCCAGACATTAAGATGAATAACTAAAGTCTCTGAAGTTGCTAAATGCACCACAGCTTTCACCAGTTATTTATTACTGTTTTTCTTTTCAATGAAAACTACTGATGACGGCAACGAGAGTGAATCAAAGCAGCAGCAGAGATTCAGCAGATTAAAAAAAAAAGACAAGAAACTATAAAACATAATGTATTCTGTAAAAATCTTAAGTTACCTTTCATTACTTTATATTTTGCTTCCAAGGTCTTAGACAATAGTTCTCCAGGCAACTTTTTGGTTGTTGTTAAACACTTATGACTCAATCAAGCATAACAAGCCAGCTAACTCAAGAAATCAACCAGTGCTGTGTTTACATGTCACAACTTAGCAAAGACTTACTAATTTCAAATTGGTTTTTTAGCCACGTTGTTACTGTGAACATTATTTGTTCTAATTTCTTTAGTTAAATCAACGAATAAGAGAAAGATAACACACTTTAACACCACAAAAAAGTATTTTTGCACCAACAAGGAGATTCACAAACAACTATTAGTTCTAAACTTTGTATAGTGTGTTCTGAATCCTTAGAGATGGTAGGAAATGGTACAAACTCTGTTTTCTTATATACTGTATTTCCAGAAAATCAAAACAAAAATCAGCAGAAGGCGAAGAGCTCAGCCCTCTAAACAGATCATCAGCTGTTGTTTAGAAGTATTTTAAATTTCTATAGTTTCAATTCAATTTTATTTATATCACAATCGTCTTAAGATGCTTTATATTGTAAAGCAAAGACCCTAACTATATATACCCATGTTATTTATTTGTGCAGTTGTTGCAGTACATTTATAATGTTCAGCTTGTGACAGAAATAATATTTAAACCAAAAATTGACCTTGTGTTTTCACATCTCACTTAGAATTAAAAAGGAAGAGAAAAGGTCAGCCATTGTATATCATGACGTATATTAGTATCGCCTGATATGAAACTAGTTATGTCAATAATATTCTCCCAGCCCTACACTGGTGCACTGGTTACTCAGCTACAAGCTGTGGGACAGAGAGCTTTTTATTGAAGATGTAAAAAATTGGTCCCAAATTCAGAGCTCTTTCCTCCTTCCTTTCCTTAGTGGGTCCAAGAGGGTCTGCTCTTTACAAACCCAATATGCCTAATCTCTAAAGTTTACTGTGTTACCTTTACATGCTTCACAGTTCAGAGTAATCTTACACTAATTATTTATGAAGCTCCTCAGCTGATCCTCAACTAAAAGAATCTGTTTTAAGCCCCCTGCTGCTTCCTTTAAGAAAACTTTCTTCTGATTGGCTGCCCTTCACAAACAAAATTTTATAAAGTCGTGTGAATAAGGCTCCTATGCTCACTGCCAGACCTGCTCTCACTGACATCATACAGAGCAAATAGACAAAAAAAAAGGGCTGAAACAGTCTGAATCCTGAGCTTTTCACTCAGAAGGATTACTTGTACATACAATAACCACATTAATTGAAAGACTGGCCATGTTTTACAGCATGATGCACCTCTGGAACATTATATGGGGAACAGAAAGAAGGGTAAAGCAGAATAGGCCCATTTAAACACAGTGCATCACTGTTTTTTTAAATAATTGCTATTTTAATTATTGTCTAAACTCAGATTTTACAGAGAACAATTCACAGCTGTGGATTGGTTAAAAAAAGGGGAGTTATTATAAGAACTCCCACTAAAAACAGACTGGTTCATAATGCAAAGAACATATCACCCAATGTAACACTGCGCCTAAATGACAACAGAGGATTTTTCCACTGCCTACCATTCTCAAACTTCTTTACTTTACAATGGTGAACTTCAAACATGTATGTGTGACACATTATTCTTCTTTTCCGATCAATTTTCTCCTTTTCATTGTTATTATAATTATTATTACTACCACTGGTAATTTCTGTTATTTTCCTTTTAATATAACTGCACAATCTCTATATGCAGGTAAAGCTGAGGAGCACGAGCCAAAGAATTTCGTTATGGATAAAGGTGGCTACACTGTTCATTTGTAAATGACAATAAAACTTGAGAGTAGTTTAATATTTCCAGTACGGCGCTGTTTTAGCCCTACTATCCCCTTGATGGAATCTTATCCTGTGTCACCATATGGGCAGCCACATCTCCTACTGTACAGCCCCTTTATAAAGTTGGGAGGTCTGAACTCACTGAATTTGCAAGGAATTTTTGTTGGTTTGGTTTTACTTCAGATGGAATTTTCTGACACCCCCCCCCCCCCCCCC
>VUQR01022921.1:0-15533 GCA_015108515.1 Hemichromis elongatus | reverse complement strand
TTTAATTTAAATTTTTTTTTAAATTTATTTTTTATTTTTTTTTAAAAAAAAAAACAAAAAAAAAATTTTAAAAAAAAAACTAAAAAAAAAAAAAAAAAGATAAAAGTATTTGTGATGTTATGCAAATATATTTTAAACTTAAACCCTTACCACATGCATCATTCAAATATCATCATTCAGACATTCAGATTAGACCCGTCAGCAACCCAATGCCCGCTATTATTAGGAACACTGAAATTAATCTGAGTTTCTGTCTGCTGTGAAACACTGATTCACTGGGACAGACTGTTTGCTCTGACTTGTGCATTAAATTAGATCTATTTTCCACCTTTTGTAAGCCCTTGGAGAACACACGCAGATGACAGACAATGTGGTTGTGAATGGCTTTGAAAGGTACATCAAAAGAGTGTATCCAAATTCCTAAAACATAACAATGAGGTGCCTGATTTTCAGCCAGCTTTGATGTGAAATTTCTTGATGTGTCCTCATATGTTCTTATATAATACAAAATGTCTGCAAATAGTGGTAGACTTGAAAATTATATGATGGGCTGTGAGTTTTCTAAACCTGCAACTCTCTTAAACCTTTGTTTGCAGGTCATTTTTGAAAACATGGCATCTGCACATAGTGATACGCATAATCAGTAGCATAAAAATATCAACAGTATCAAAGCACAGCATTATGATTTGAAAAACTTTAACTAAATACACTGTTTTTTATCTTAAATTTGCTCTGTATATTTTCCTGTTAGCTCTTTAGTGGAACTTGATATTTTCAAATTAAGACACATTAAAATGTTTAATTGGGCACTTGATACAAAATCATGAAATAAGGGTATAAATATTTATTAAATCCTCATCACAGAACTATAAATGTACACAATGGAAATGAAATTTGAATGATTAATTAATCAAACAGATCTTGGTGGGATAGAAAATGGTTTGGTAGTGAAGATAATATCATTCAGTCATTATCAGCTCATGAAATGGTAATGGAGCAGTGAGTTTTCAGCAGAAGATTTTCTCACTTCCAATAAACCAGTGGAATGACCTTGGTCACATACTCAAGATAATTATCTCCCCAAATCAATGGTGGAGCCTTTGACAAATGTGATCATCAAGACCACGCAGCATGCATGGGTACCACTTCCGATTTCAATCAGATCTTTTCTTACCAGCCTGGAATCCTGGTACTGAAACTGCAACTATCTGTTTTTGGTTATATTAGCCAAAGAATGCTAATTCGCTTATTTCTTCCCAAGTTGAAAACAATTGTGACTGATGGCAATCCAGTCTGTGAAGCAATGACAATTCTTCACCAAATCTTTTTAACAAGGCAGAATGACAGACCAGATCCCCTTTTAAGGATTTTCTTATAACACCCATTTGTTGAACTTGCATACGTTTAGATCCATCTTTGAACCATTTTACCAACCAAATCTTGTTTAGTCAAACCTTGTTGGGAGCAAAAGAATGAAATGCTTTAGGCTTTTCTGTCACAAGACCGAAAGGTCGGGACAAAAACTGGAGTCAAGTGCAGGAACCCAGAGCAGAGACGGTGGGATATTTTATAATGTTTACTGGTTAAATTCCAAACTTAAAAACGTGATAAGGACAGAGGTATTAAAATGCAAAACTTGACGTGGCGAGGCCTAGTTAATGTGGCTAGGTGGACATGGATTGAGAGTGGGGAACTGGGCCAAGCATGTAGACTAGAACGTGGCAATTTAGCAGTCACACTGCAGGTGGAGAGAGTAAGCGATGATGGAGGGGCAACGTGAATCCGGAGTGAGCTGGACGTTGTGCGGTGGCTGAACTAAGATCCGAAGATTCCTGATGGTGTGTGGTGGCAGGAGGGAAGGCAGGTGAGGCACAGAGTCATTTCAAAGATGTGGGTAAGGTATACTGAGTCCAAAAGAGGAGCTTAAGCTTGAGGTTTGATTCAAGGTGAGTCCAGGAACTGTTTCACAAGAAAACAAGGTTAGCAGAGTCAATCTCAATGAGCGCTTGAAACATGCGAGCCGACTACCAACATGAGTTGACAACTAAGTGGAGGTGAATGAAGGTCAGTGTTAGGCTTAAATCACTCTGGCTTGATTTCCTGCAATCTGCTCCAGCTGTGTGGAACTGCAGAGGAGATGATGGCCCTGCCCAGGGGTGGGCCACCCAGACCATGGCATTTTTGCTTTATGTGCTGAATGCAAGAACACAATCAAGAACTTGTTACACAAATTCAGCAAAATCAAGAGTTCAAACACTTACGCACTAAAGGCCCTACTAATATCTGGGCTGCCGCTGGACCATAATTAGTTCATAGTGATTTTAAATATAAAGTCCTCCTCTATCGATGCACCCAAATCTCCTCCATAGACTTTGTGGCCCGATTAAAAAGCGTTCACCTGATTTGTGTTTCACACAACTGCAAAGATTGCTGAAATCAAATGTCTGGACTATAACCGGCTGTTTGTAGAAATAACCAAAGGGTATTATAAGGGTTAAGGGTTTTATAGAATGTTTTATATATAAAGATCACTCTAACAGTCAAAACCTTCAGGTGTGTGAGACATCTAAACCAAATAACAACACGATTACAGATAACACTAATGAGCCAGCTGCCATACACAGCATGAGCTACCTGTGGCTCATGCTGTGAATATCAAAGCTCTTGCACCTTTTAGGTGATTTTTTTTTCCCGCACAACCTCTTATACTTCAATGCACCTGTACTCTTTATATAGCCACTTCAGCATTGTAGCTATAATGACTGCTACGACTTCCCTCAAAGGTGTGGCAGTGTTGCTGTAATCTGTGTTTGATTAGCATGGCTCACTCCACTGTAATTTTCAGTTTGTAACATTAAGTAAACAATAATTATGTTGATTTGGGGTTTAAAGGGGAAAAAAGTGTTTTGTTTACGAAAAATAAAAAAAAATCAAAATGAATTGTAGCTTGTCCATGTGGTTCTAAGTTCCCTTGAACCACTGAACTAAAGACTGAATTTTATAGCTCATTTTTATTGGCAGCTCTTTTATTTTTATTGTTTTGTTACTGGAGTATCTTTACAGCTGGAGAAAATGCAATCAACCGTCTAATCCAATTACTGTCATCATTATGATATATTAAAGGCAATTTTGTATCGCTTGGCTTATTACAGTAGATTCTAGGGGTCATTTGCTGCTTAATTGACTTGCCAGTGAACAGGAAACCACATAGCCAAAGGGTTTTCTTGCTGTTTACATTTCCCTTGTGGGACTCTCACTGTTGATCATGGCAGTAGGTGCATATCGCAGGATGACTTTCAGGTGATACGGATAGCCTTGGGAAAGTGAGCAAGAAATGGGCTTTTAAAGAACAAGAAGTAACTGTGCAGTTTAGTCAACACAAAAGTGAGAGAGGGCACTGAGGAGGGCTGTGCTTTGTTTAGCAGGGTCAACTAGAAAATGCTGAAATAGCTCAGCGACAGTCGGAAATAATTTACTGGGCGCCACAAAGTTGTTATGGTACGTGATAGGATTTTCAGAGAATGCAATTGGTCTGCAGGAAATTACAAAGATTGGTATAGCCAGCCTTGCAAGTTTAACGGACAATTTAAATTAACCATGATCCAACCTTAGGGCAATGAATTCAGTCCAGTAATAGTGTTTGCGCCAATAAAGAGATTTTAAAGCTGGAAGAAAAAAAATGGAATAATGAATAGCAACTTTAAAATAACTTAAAAGCTGGCAATAAGGCAACAATTTAAATGGATTAAAAAAAATACCCAAATTACCTCGTGAAGTTGTTGTGTAAATAGAAGGAAATCGTCTATTTTGCCAAGTCTGAAAATATGAACTGTTTAACAGGTTAATAATTCATCCACACCGAGTGTAAATCTCAGTGTAATTATTGCATAATGCGTCTTAGAATGAATGAACAGTATTGGATGCTGCGTGTCACGGGAGAGAAATTAATTATAAAGAGGATGAGATATCAACCAGTGGGATGCTTCACAGAAACTCTGGGGTCCTCCAGAAGCCTAATCACATCACTTAAAACGTCTTCAGATAAGATTTTTAATGAACTTCTGAGAATCACTTCAGAAAGCCCTTTTGGCATTATGTTACATGTTCAGTCTGGTATCACTGTGGCTCCACGTGAGCAGGAAGAGAATGCCGTCAAGGGCATGAGTGTGGATGTGTTGCCTCGACCTAATAATCAGACAATGAAGCAAGACTGTGCAATATAAACAGTGTACTGCCTTTTCTTTTCATTTATCATCTATTTTGCCTTCTTACCCTTGTACTTTGACAGTGTGAAGTGTTTTTCCTTATTTACTGAGCTGTTTAAAAGCACACCATCTGTGGTGGCTATAGTTTGAAGAGTAGAATTGCTTGTCAAGTCAATGTGTCTACAAGCAAGATACTGACCCCCAAATTGCTCTGTGACTGATAAAAAGCACCGTAAACATGAAATAAAGCATTTACGAGTCTGTGTGTGCATGGGTGTAAAAGTACTTGTATGTAGCTCAATACAATCACCCTGCATCAAAGATCCAGTTAAAACGACTCCTTGTTTGCAGGGCCTCACGTTTGGTTGGACAGTTCATTCAAAAGCTATTTCATGGGCAGACACGAGCCACTTCTAGGAAGGTAAAAGGTCTGAAGTTTATTCAACGCATAGCATTTCCATTTTGAAGCCGTTTCTGTGAACCCACAATGTCGTCAAAGGAGCTCTCATTGCAAATAAATATAGAAAAAATATAAACATGGGCTGCAAAATCAAAAGAAGTCCATCACAGAGAGAGAAAAATTCTTAGGAGAGGTCAAAACAACAGTTTAGGATATTCTAAGACCAAAAAAAAAAAGACTTGTGATCTCAGCAACATAAAAAGTCCCAAAAAACAGTAGTGGACAATCACAGAAAACCTTTTGCAACATCCAGCCAAGTGAAGAACACTTCAGGAAGTAGGAATAGTGAGTAAAAATCTCACTATAAGGTTCACATAAGGTGCAAACGATTCATAAGCCTTGAGAACAGAGAGCCTAGATCAGACTCTGCCAACAAAAAAGGAAAGGGAAAAACGAAAGAAAGAAAATCTAACAAAGACAGAAAAAAACCTCCCTAACAACGCTCTTTGGACAGAAACTTGTAACAAAAGTAACAAAAGAAAGGAAGAAAAAGTTTTGATACGGGATTGCTTTATTTCTTTCTTTGACTTTGTGAATTTGTTTTCTGTTTCACTGAGCCATCTGAACACAGTAGCGTCTTTTCATATAAATCAGAGAAAAGTTTCCCCTCTGAAACACCCAAATGACCTCACTTTTGTGTACAATGCTTTTAACTTACCTAATGAAGCCATGTCACATTTCAGCTCATGACTATGTATTCCAAAGGTCTGTAACGAGAGTTTTCATAGTAGGAACCAATTTATATGGCTTCATTACATGCTAAAGTTTTTTAACATAAAACACACACACATAAGTTGATTTTGAGGGAGTGAGGTAAGAGGGCACTCACTGATTTTCCATGAGATGAACAAGTAAGCCTACATTGTTCATTCTGGCTTGGCACGTATTTAAAAATATTTTACACGACACAACTGAAATGCAAACATTTTGTGCAAGAGTAGAAAAAAAAACTACCCCATGTAGTGCAGTATGCAGCTGGCTTTGAATCTGTTTTCCCTTAGGGAGTGGCTCTTACATCCTTAGACAGGCCAAGATCCACTCAGCCCTGAACATACTGAGCTGTTTTGAATAAGTATAAGCCCTGTAAGAACCACCGAATAGGTATACTGTCCTGCCAAATGGAAAGAAGAACAAATTCCACCTTGATTATCCTGTTTTACGTTACTAATATATTTGGGTATTGCTTTGAAAAAAAATAACAAGTGCTGCATTGCTAATCCTCATGCAAAGCACGAAAGAGTGAGAATTCAAAAGGAATGGTTTGAATAATAAATGCCCACAGCTGTAGAGAAAAAATGTAGAAAGGGAGAGAACTGCATCAGCAGATCTGGGACAAACAAGTAGGACAGGGGGGCTTGGCACAAGCTGCAAATTTTGACTAGTCACCCTGTTTTCCTACAGGCTATGTGAGCAAACTGAAAAACAAAGAACTCAGCACTTGACTTGTACCATTGAAGCCCCCAAACTAATTTGCACACTGCCTACTACATCGTACCCATGTGCTCTCTCTCTACCCTGAGAGCCCTCCTCTTCAACACCAGCCGCCAACCTCCCTCCAACCTGGACACTTCTATCTCTTCTTGTGTCGTAACTTCAGACCCTCTCCAGCTTTCATCCTTTCACGTGACAGCCAGCTTCCACGAGCCTTCCCTGTCCTAGTTGTTGCAGATGTGACTGAACCTCATAAATCTATGCCTGCTCACTGACTTTTTTGAGAAACAAGAAAAGAGAAGGGATGTTTTTCGATGCAGTTTCTACCATGTTTCAAGGAGATGTCCATCGCTTCTACAAATCCAGAGCATTTCTTGCACATAGCAATTCAAATACAACGAAGGTAACTTAAAAAGCTACCTTGCCATTTACTGTAAAACTAGCTTAAAGTTAATGGGAGCAGAAGCCGATAACTGGATTCCTCGACTGTGTTTGTACCTTGTGGGGCATTTTGCAGCAACATGGATTTATCTGACAAATACCATGGATCACTGTTTGGTATTTAAACTGTCTGCTCTTCAGCTGTGGTGAGTCAGATTCAAAGAGTTTATCAATGCAGCTTGCTAATCAAATTCCTCCCTTACATCTAAATATGGCAGTGGCTGAAGTTCTAATGTGAAGCTTCAAAGTGCAGATTTATGAAGCCATGCGTATACACGGTTCTCTTTTGTAAATATTAGTCATCAGCACTTCATATGCACATGTACACAATTGTGAACAGAAGAACAACTGTGGGAAAAAAAATAGAACAGGGATAAGCTATGATTTCTTAGCTCATAATAATTGTACTTCAAACATGAGGTAAAAAAATACATCAGTTCACACAAGACCATTAGCCATAGCCATGGCTATTTATAGTGACCAAATAACGTTTTGTACAGAAAAAATCTTTATTTTTTTAAAACAACATTGTGAATGCTAAATTACATACAGTTTCCATTCCACTGCACTAGGCTGGACTTTAGAAAAAGTACATACATGGAATGAAGTATGCATGAGCTCAGCACCTTTTAAAAAATATTCCTATTACAAAGGGTAGAAACACTTTTAAATAAAATAACAGTGCGATTCATCTTTGGTTAGCTAGATGAAACTGAAAAGAATGTTTATAATGTTATGCTCTATTTACTTGATATAGTCAATAAAATGCTAGATGTGCCATCACAATGTAAACCACTAAAAATAAAGCACTCCTAATGTGGATGAATGTGTCATTTAAGTAGCACGAGCTGCATTAAAAAGAAAATATAAATAACTTTCAGTTGAACCACATATAATTTAATGGCAATTATACGGTGCTTTGAGTAGTCTACTAACTACTCCAAGCGCTTCAGCCTGGAATTCACATTATATCCATAGATTCATACAGTGCTTTATTCTGCACAATTAAACCAATTTCTATGTATACCTCACATCCATGGCCAATTCAGAATGTTAAGCTAACTTAACATTCATGTCTTTAGCCTGTGGGTAGAAGCCAGAGAAAATCCATGCTGGCACAGGGAGAACATGCAAACTCCACACAAATGGGTCCCAAATGGGGTTCAAATCAGGAACCTTCTTGCTGTGAGACACCAATGCTAACCACTATGCCACCCACGTTGCTGCCCAGGCACGGTGGAAAATGAAAAATTAACAGATCACAACAGCTAAGATGAATCATCCTGTGGGAAACATTCACATCAACATCAAAGAAGATGTTTTACTTAAAAACCACACACATAAACCCCATGGCGCTAAAGGAAAAGTGGGGGAATCATTAACATCACTAAAATGTATGATGGTAATTTATCCAGTCAGTGTTGATATATTACTGTCTAACCCACAGTGGTGGACCTGCTGAATGACTGGCATTGACATCCCTGGAGGCACATTGTGAGCATGACTGAAAACAAGATTTTGGCAACACAGAGTAGATATAATGCTATTTCTATAATATGTGACTGACAGACACTTATTGGCAAAAGTGAACCACTTAAATATTACCACATTTAGTACTTCTCTGTGGTAAAAAAAAAAAAAAAAAAAGACACAGAAAGAGAGAGAGAGGCAAACATTGTTTTGTATAATAAACAATAAAGTTAAAGCTCCAGCAACACTGAATGAGTTCAGGTTTTGACATCACCTTATGCTACAAATGTTGATCTGCAGCTCTTATTATATCATGTCCCTTTACCTTGGAAGTGAATTTGTGCCTGCAACCTCTACTCTCTATTATAAACAATCCCAATCTTACTTTTGGAGTACATCAGCAAGGCACGTCTGTACAGTTGAAACACTCACAATAGACAAAAGATAATTATTAAGATCAGCTCAAATAAAGGATGAGTGTTATCAGTACCCTGTGAATGCCAAGGTAGCAAAAAGAACAACAACAAGAGAAACAAAAACAAAATGTACCTTTGGTCAAAATCACCTACATTTTTACTTTGGATTTGCCTCCTGAAATTGATTGGGAAGTCTCGGAATTTCACAGCTCAAGTTTCATGGTGCTGCTGACTGACTCACAAGTTAGCCGATATCTGGTTTAACTACTACTCAATGAAATATTTTAAACAAATTTACAGATAATTATCCAATAAATTGTTCAATTTGATGGTTTTCATTAAAATTATCATTTTGCCCCTCTGCTCAGGGCCACACTTAGCTAATAGTCATTAGATGGGCTTCATTAATTATGTCTTCCTGCCAAAGTGGAAACCATTTGCAGCTGGTTGGTTTCATTCCAATGGACCATGGTTTTAAAGACCTTTAAAAGCAAACCTTCATGCACATTCAAATTATTTCAGAAAGAAACAAAAAAGAAAACATTATGATACGTAGTGGGAAGTTCAATTTAGTCAGTGCATTCTGTTTTTTTGTCTTCTTGTAATCTTTACCTTCAGTTTTCTATCAAGAATGGCTAAACAAGGTCATCATGCAACCATGAATTTTGTCATTCTCAACTGATTACCATAACTATGACATCAATAAGCAGTCATGCACAGCCTGCACATATAAAACATTCTGTTAAATGTATTCTTTTCATAAACTAGATTATCTTCAAAGACTGGATAAAACAGGGCAAAAAGTACTGTTATTTAAGATAAGATAAGATAAGTTGACCTTTATTAGTCCCACAGGTGGGAAATTTGCATGTTACAGCAGTAGGAAGAAAAAATAAAAAATATATTGCACAAAATGTAATAGAATAAGATAAAAATAAAATACTATATACAATAGAATAAAATAGAATACAAATACACGTGCTATGTACATCTGAGTAATAGGCAAGAAGAAAAATATTGCACATATAAAAGATTTATTGCACGTGTTGGTTTCAGTGTTTGAAAGAAATTAGCTGCAGGCTTTGATGTATTCTGTAGGTTTTCTTTGGCATCTTGATTGTCTTTGTAGTGTCCCGTAGTTGTTCACCAAGATATTTTGTCATTTATCAGATTTATGTACTTTTTTCTCCCAGTTTTAGATTCTGCTGGATGATTTGTTTGGTTTGTTTTTTCTTAAGTTTGGAGCAATTTTCCTCTTCTACAGTGTTGCCATTTTATTGATTCTGTGTAACTGTGTTATAGGCCTGAGGTCTTATTTTTAATGTAAGACTTCATATTTTGAAATAGCTGCTCAATTCTAAGAAAAGGGAAATATTCAACTATCCTTCGTTCACCATTTCATTGAAATTCAGCTTGACCAATCAAGTATCTCAGGTTAATTTGTTAACTAATGTTTAAAGGAACAGGCTTGTTAAGGATAAGACATTAAAGGTACTGGTTATGTATAAGGAGAGATCGCGTTTTAAGTAACATTACCCCATTTACATTGTAAAGCACTCATTACAAAGCTGTATTTGATAGTTTGCTGTGACATTTACCACTGAGTGTTAGACATTCCTATAATCTGTGGTACTCTCTGTTTTTTACAGATTACAATGGATGATAACAGCCCACTGAGCTGGCTAGAAGATAGAGGAGCACACCTAATAGCGATAAGTATAGGACTGATAACAACTGATAATAGTCATTCACTGTGCTGATAACATTCAAATCAGGTCAAAATAAAAGTCTGTGGGTGTTATCAATTTTAGGATGCACATAAGGATTGCATAATGACTGACCCCCAGAATGTAAGTGGCAATTAAGTGGTAATGCATGCCACATCTCCATGTTAATGGAATGTTGGATGTTGACTTGTGCTTAAAATAGAGAAGTAAAATCGCAGCCTACTTGAAGATGTTGTTTTGACAGACGCGTCAGACTCAACAACTGCACTGCACTCTGACTTTTTTTAAAGGAAGAAATACAACCAGTATATTTGAATTCTTGATGTTGTTTGGTTGTATGTGGCTTGTTCTCATTTGCTCACTTTCACAAACAGGGTTCAGATGTGGAGGATTTATCTTGGAGATAGAGTACTTCATACGAAGTGGTTGATGTTGACAATTTTGCTCTGCAATGTTGTTGTATTATTCAGATCTGGTAAATATTAAATAGCATTTCACCACTTGCTCCTGAAAACTGAACATGTTTTGGAGCATGTTTCTGTCCACAAGCTTATTACAAGTGAGAAAACACACTCATCTCTACAGTGTGTGGATGTTGTTGTTTTGTTTGTTTTTTTCTTTTTTAAATGAGCATATGGTGACTTTTGACTATACTCCAGGCCTTCACATTGATTTGCTTCCTGGTCTTCTCTCTTTTTTTCTATCTTTAGAGAAAGCAAGGAGAGAAGGAGAAGGACAACAAAAACGTAAGAACCCAATGGAAAAGCAGAATTCATTTTATCAAGTTAGTCTAGTCTTATTGCAGTCTGGCACAGGATGAATGGCTCTAATTACAATATGAACCTGCACAGTTAAAAAAGTCCTTTGTGATTGATGAGTAGAAATACAAGTAAAATACAGACTGGGATAAACTCCTGCCTTATATTACTACTACTAATAATAACTATAATAACAATAAGCTTATCCTAAGCAAGTATATCTTTAGGTGACATTAACTGACTGTTAAACCAGTAGCTTCAAAAGTGTGCAGTCACTGTAAACAGTGGAACATATAAAACTGTCTTCTGCCTGAAACCAAACGTACCTTCCTTTCTGCTTTGCTCCCAGCAGCTGGAAACAATAATACAATCAATAAAGCACAATGAACTGCATGTTGACTCATCACCACCATTGATGCAGGTGAAAAATAAAGTCACATCTAGCAAGCAACGGCACTTGAGTTAAAACAAATCCTGTGAATCTAATCTAATAAACCTTCAACATCCCCTTGTCTGTTGCTGTGGGATGAACTGAAAGTCTTGGTCTCAATTGCTCTGGAGGCAACTGGAAAACATTTGGGCATTTTTAAAATGAAAAACCGGGACAGCTACAGGAAATTAAAAATGTAATTTTCAAAAATTTAAATAAAGATTTCTAATAAAAAAAGGCTGAACCTGAACATATATGTTTGTAGATCAGATTACATCTATTTTTATGCTTTTCATAGAGCCCCCTGTTGACTTATAAACTGTGAGGAGCAGTCAGTGTTTCCTAAATCTAAAAAGGTTTAGAAATATAGCACATTTTTTTCAGTGTTGTTATGAAATTGGGACAATAATGTAGAAACAGAAAGGTAATGATAGGACAATAACAAGTTATTACAACTTAATTACCAAAGTAATATAATATTATAATATTATGTTACTTTATATAGTATTATATAATAATAATATTACACTGAAATGTATGTAACTGGATATTAAGCCAACAGGTTGAGGTTAACTCAGGTTAATGTGGAAGCAAACATATGCCTATGAGGCAAAAATAATAAGTAATGGTAAAGTGATATATTAGTAACAAAACTATAATGTGCTTATGGTAATTGGTAATATCTATGTATTAGAATTTTTTATATACTCACTTGGGATACAACTTCAAGTTGTACAACAACTTACTAAGTACAAGTGATATAGACATTAAACTTGATCACTGTATAAGGCTAAATTGGTTGATGCTTTAGCATTATTAGGATACTGTTACCATATTATAGTGGAGGGCTTTATGCCTCTTTTCTCATTTCTATGGCCCAAGTTCAATATATGTAAAAGTACATTTAAGGAGAAACAAAGAAATGTTTCCTCTCAATTAACTGATGGTTAAGTAGTATGCTTTCATGTGTGTCTGAACAGACCTTGTTGGTCCTGCAGTGAATGCCAAGATCAGCTCCCATAGATCTAGATTTTTTCTAATTTGTACACACATGAAATCTAACGTAGCACTGAAACATAGGAATGGGCAGAGCGCACATGTTCAGAAGTGATTCCCAGTGTCTTTTGTGAGTAGATGTGAGAATGTTATGAAAAAATTCTTTCTACCTAAAGCAGTTGTCTTCAGTACAGTTGCTTATATTGCTCTGAGTCCTTTGACTGTGGCTGTGCATGGTACGCACTGGGAGGTTGTTTTAATTATTACTTGCTTCAGAAATGCTCCCACCACATCTTCTACCCCAGACCACTGCTATACCATCCTCCAGTTTACCAGGCCAGGCTGGAGATTTTGTAGACTATTGACTGGTTCATGTTTAGGACTCATCTGCAAATAAAAAATAACCCTGACCACATCAAATTTTTCATAGATTTGTGTCTGTACTCTCAATTTTAGCTCTAGGGTCTGCTGCTTACAGGAATCTTGTACAAATTATCAGGAAGGATATATAAATATATGGAAAAAGACTGAAACATACATTGTAACAGTTGTGCATTTTAAGTGTGAAAAGGAATACAGAAAAGCACCGATTATGAAAAACTGATAAAAGAAGATTGGAAATTTTTTACCTACTTGACCCCAATCAAGGCCATGAGCCAAACTGCATCAGTCAAGCAATAAAATTCTTTGTACTACAAATATTGCTGAAGTTTTAATCTATTCAAACTCTATGAAGCACTCGCAGACTCCCCTCATTCCTTTCCTGGATAAACTAAGACCTTTACACATATTTCAAGAGCCGTGGCTCAAAAACAGATGCAGTGCCGATATCTGTGCTGAAGAAAAGCCATGCACGCAACTGAAAATGATGACATTCAGTCATGTCATGCTGATGTTTTGACCACTATAGCTTTGTTAAAATTGTACACTGGGCTGCCTAAGTCTTTGATGGATTCTGTGTCTAAATGCTGGTGGAGCCAAATCCAAAAACAAGATCCCAAAGCCCGGTAATTGGTTTATAGTACACAAGATGATGTGGTTCTAATTGTGATCCAAAATTTGTGTTAATGAGGCAACTCAGGAAAGGTCAGTGGAGTAATGGTCATCATGGAATAGCAGTGGAGAGTGGATAGGTAATTGTTCGGCATTATGTGATAACAGGCTGGAAGTGGCAGATGTTGGGTGGCAAACAAGGATAATCAAGAGCACAATAAGATAGTAAAGTAATAACTTAAAATCAGGTAGAAAAAGGGCAAAATGCTACGACTAGTTAAGCTTAGCGTGAAACTTTACTGCAGGTTATTGTTAGGGATAAGTAGAAAAAGTGGGTTGGCATACTGTAGTAATTTGTTAAAGCCAGTGTCCCAGCAAGGTAGGAATTAGGCAGAACTTTGCAAAGTCATGCTCAGAAGCTCACAGAGATAATATATGACTCATAAAACTTAGCTAAACTTTCCACGTATTTTTGATTCCTGATCAGTGATATTGCCCTGTGGTGGTCAACCAGCCACACTTCAGTGTTAGGACGCCTTTAGTAGTATATAAATTCATAATCTGTCATCTGATATAAAGATGACAGATGAACAGATGATCACAAAAGGAAACAACTGTTGAATCTATTTGGAAACAACTGTTAATCACTTCAGTTACACAAATATGAACACTTTCTGTGGTTCGTGGCATGGCTTAAATGTAGTAACAGTAGCAACAGAATCATTTTCTCTGACAAAGAGCATGCTATTCTAAGCACACATTTGTGTGAAACTCTTGAAACCTAAAAACGTGAGGGAGGTGTTTGTTTTTAAATTTATTACTGTCATTATGCGACCAGCAGCGCACCACGATAAGGCTTGATTGAATGACCGAGAAATGTTGATAACATGAGAATTAGGTGACTTCATTTTCTACTCTCGCCATGCAAATCAATGATACCCAGCTGTGAAACACAACAACACTATAACAAAGAGATGCTGTTAAATGAAAAACATTCAACATGTAATATTTCACCAGGAACACAGCAGAGTAGGCTCAGCACTACTGCATTCATTGTTGTTTTGCATTGTAATTGCATCCTTAAAATAACCATACTGATTTAAAGTGGAATAATATAAGTATGCATACTCTAAGAGGTCTGGGGATAAAAGGAATAAAATTAGCAGCCATTTGACTTGAGAGTAATAATGAAGAATATCAGCTGCATGTTAATATACAATTATGTATATTAACATGTAGACTTGTGTTGATAAACACTAATTATACAGTATGAAGCCTTATTTTTTTTAAAAATGATGTGACTGTAAGATTGTATAAATAGCATTTTGTGTTTTCTACATGAACAATTCTTTCATCTCAGAGGGTTAATGCTGCAGTTTGGCAAAGAAGATAAAGGCTGTAATATTTCCTCAGTCTGGTGCATCTATCCAAAATAACATTTGATAGTCTTTTAAGTCAGACTTCAACAATATGATGAACCTTTTTGAGAATGAACTGAAATTCAAGACGTGAATCAAAAGTAATAAATAATTGTTTGTTTGTTTGTTTTTTTCACTATATTAATTTTTCATTTGAACTTTGTTTTAATTCATGAGCTTTTACCTTACTAAAATAAAATATTTACATGAATCATCCTTTTTATGAACCTTTACAAATAACGGCTACACAGCACATTAACACAAACTCTAGCATTATGGGTGATGGCTGTGTGATTTTTAAGAGTTAAAACTAACAGTGGAATAGTTTAATATAGTTAAAACGTACAATTCAGTAGAATGGGAGGCAGAGCCTTCATCTATCAGGCCTCTTTTCAGTGGAACCAGCTTCCTGTTTGGATTCAGGAGACAGACATACAATCTAGAAACTTTACTTTTTGACAAAGTATATAATTAGGGGCAGCACTGTGGCACTGTGGTTAGCACTGCTGCCGCATAGCAAGAAGGTCCTGAGTTCACTTCCACCATCAGGCCGGGGTCTTTCTGTGTGGAGTTTTCATGTTCTCCCCGTGTTTGTGTGGGTTCTCTCCAGGTATTCCAGCTTCCTCCCACAGTCCAAAGACATGCACTTTGTGGGGATAGGTTAATTGAAAAATTCAAATTGCCCATACGTGTGAATGTGAGTGCAAATGGTTGTTTGTCCCTATGTGTTAGCCCTGCGACAGACTGGCGACCTGTCCAGGGTGTACCCCGCCTCTTGCCCTATGACA
>VUQR01022920.1:27865-45279 GCA_015108515.1 Hemichromis elongatus | reverse complement strand
AAGGTCACTCTTTTGAGGATGCCAATGTTCACATTTTGGACAGAGAAGACAGATGGTTTGAAAGAGGAGTGAAAGAAGCCATCTATGTCCACTGTGAACGGCCATCTTTGAATAGAGGCGGTGGTTTACGACACCAACTGTCTGCCATCTATAATCCAGTTCTGAGATCCCTTCCCAGACGCCTTAACGCCCACTCACATCCTGGGCCATCTGTCCTCTGGAATTCACATGATAGGGTGAGGCCAGGTTTCACAATGAGTTCACCTGAAACCATGGCTGATTGAGACCCACACCCGTTTTCACACCTCGTGTGATTAGGTAGAGGATCAGTAGGGGGCCCATTGTCCCTCTACGAGGGACACTCCCACAAGGCTTAAATATAGGACTCTCCACCATTTGACCCTAGAACTGAAGAAGCTTCTCGGATGAGAGGTGAAACGTCTTCAAGCAACCTAAAGAAGTCCAGACGCCTTTTCCTTACAGCTCCTTAGACTACGATGACCTGGATGACTGAGAACCTTCACAGACATATTTATAATCCTAATGTTTGATGAACCAGACACTGAATAAATATCCTCAAAACATCTAAATATGAGGCTTTTTCATTTCAATCGCTAAGCTTTTGATTGTTGACTGTAAATGGACCATTTATCCAAATATATTAAAATCACACCAATTTCTAACACTAAATAATACATTAGTTTTAGGGTTTTTGTTGTTTTATGTACAGCAGCTGAGAAGTAAGGCTTATGAAAATGTGCATGTGTCTAAACTACACTTCATAAAGTACACCTTCTGGTTGTCAAGGTTTTTGACCTGGCATGCATCCTGCAGGAAATGGCCATCAAAATTTAAGTACAGCGTGGTCTGTACTTAAATGATTCATCTGAATCAAGGTTCAATACATTGTTCATTGAAAGATGTTCCTTTGCATACCTTGGCAGCAATGAGCAGTTATTTGAGTTACTGCTGCCCTCCTATCAGCTCAAAACAGAATGGCCGTTCTCACCTGACCTTTGGCATCAACAATGCATTTTCACCCAGAAAGAGACCATTCTGTATCATCTCTCGAGATGGTTTTCTGGGAAAGTCCCAGCAAATCAGCAGTTTCTGAAATAATCAGACCAGACTACCATGTCACATTCAAAAAACACACTTAAAAACACCTTTCTTTCCCATTCTGATGCTTAGATGAATTTCTGTATCTATGTCTATATACATACATACATACATACATACATAGAGTTGGTGCAGGACGACTGACTGATCAGATTTAATAAGCAGATTAACAGATGTACCTGACGAAGCAGCAGGTGTTGGTTGCAATATAGGAAAACCCTAAAAGCAGATGGTAAATTACAATTCCAAGCTCACAGTTTTTCTGTGCAATGCAACATTCATCCTTCCTGCAAATGTTCAAATCCTCCCCCGAACATTTTCAGTGTTATTGTGTGTGTGTTAGCCAAGTGTGTTATTCACGAACTCTCTAAAAAATATACCAAATCTCGCAGAGAACATCAAACAACTGACAGATACTTTAAATAAAGACACATACTTTTGTTTTTAACGTGTCACTCTACACAGTGTTCCTTATATTTTACACTAACTCTAACAGTATCTTAAGCTATCCGAAATCTAAATACCACTAAGAATATGGTATAGCGTTAAGTCCAAATGGTCACAAAATAAATAGATACAACAAAGTAGAAAAATAGGTTTAGACCATGTTAGCTATTTACTTATACATCCAAGGTCATAATAATGGGATCAGTGGAGGGCATTAACCACCTTAAAAAAGTACAGTGGCAGCCCATGAAGAGGCACAGTCTCTAGGGGAATTTGGCTTTAATGACACTACATTTAGAGATGAGGACTTGTGCCAGGGAGCTGGGTTGGCGTAGAGAAACATGACCTTTTTTCCTACAAGTCTGTGCAGAAATGAAAAGGACTGAGTTAACTCCTCGTTTGCACGCCACTGCAACCTATAGACAAAGGCAGTAATACAAAGGAAAAGGCAGTTCAACAAGAGAGGCAGTAAAACCCATTGAAGGCTTTACATTTAGAGAAAGTTCATCTGAAAAATTATTAAGTTTGATTGAAATCCTCTCCTCATTAAAGCAAATTTTTCCTTCCTCACAGATCAGTGCCAAAATCAGCCTGAATTAATCAAGCCTGCTGCAGTCCTAAAGGTCCCCATTATCATTGCACTTATGCCCAGAACCTGCAGACTACCGTAATTAAAGGGAGACATCAGGTAAAAAGAGTTCGTGTAAGTTATGTATGTTGATAGATTTGTATAGTCAGTTTCAGGTATGCATTCAGAGCTATTTCTGTCAGGGAAGTTGAGACATCAACACCAACACAAAGATCTAACATTAGGTGTGCTTTAAAAAAAACGGGATTAAATAAAGGTAAAAAGTGCTTATCCAGCTATAGATTCTGTATATTTTACAAACACCATTGCAGAAGCGCCTCTTGCTATCCAGAGACAATGAGGTTTTCCAAGATTCGGTTCCTCCGATTGGTCAGACCTGCAGGGTGTAGGTGATCCTTTTAGCCGGTTCCAGGTAAATTTATACAAGCATGTGGATCTCATTGTACTCATCTCGTCCGTCTTCATCAAAGTTGGGCGAATCTTCATCACAATCCAGCTGCAAAAGGTTGAAATAGTTTGGTTATTATTTTAATGTTCACTCTGAACAAATTAAGCACAGTTTTGCGCTGCCAATGGTTTCATTGAGACCATCATTGTTAATTCATAATTCAAATACAGTATTGCATGCATTTTGACTGAGCAGTACTGTGTTAATTATAAACAGCATTTAGTGCCTCTAAGATCAACGCCTGATAAAAAATAGGCAGCTATTTGCTGGCTAAGGCCTTAGCACAGAGCCCAAGAGACCAGCCGGCAACCATCTGCCAGTCATGTATTCCCTGACCACTTAGTGAATGGTTCCTGAAGGATGACGGTATTTGCTGCCACTAGCTACTCTGCTAGCGATGGTGAAATTATGAAACGAGTGACACAAAATGGAAACAAAAAACATTAACCTTTAAAATACAAACTGCATCTATTTAAAACTGTTGCCTGCAGTGGAGAGGCACAACTTTTAATCTGAAAGTTTCTGGTTTGTGTATAACTTGTTCAAATTTTACCACTCCTCAGCTAATTAATGGCTTTTTAGCGAGTTCACCTAGCAACTGGCAGCAACTTAACCTAACTTAAATGTAAAGACAGAAACAGATGGAAAAAGCTAGCTTGACCGTTTAAAAGTCACCAAATCTTGATCAAGCGGACTACAGTGATGTCATCTAATTTTCTGTGCTAATCTGAAGAAGCCAACTTCGTAACGCACCCCCATAGCATCAGAGATGCAGGCTTTCAAATTATGCTTAACGTATAGACAAAGGTAAGAGATTTCCTAAAAGGTCTGCTTTTTTGGAAAAAAATACAATTCTTTCTCTTTATGTAAGTTTACAACGAGTTATAGCTTGCTACTGGAAAATGTGGTAACAAGAAGAACATTCGTGAAACCATTAAAATCCCCAGTTTAAAAAAAACAAAAACAAACGTTGAATGCTGTAATTTTAATTACAGAGAGAAATCAATAATTTGTAAATGTCATAAACCCATATTTTGTGAAGAATAGAACACGGAAAAAATAAAAATGTTTAAATTGAGACAATATACCATTTTAAGGTCAAACGGTCATTATGAATCTCGAGAAAGTTGGGACGAGGCCATGTTTCCCACTGTAGCATCTCATCTTCTTCATACATCAGTCTGTAAATGAACTCAGGAGAGCAGCTGCTGGACTTTTGGAAAAGGCATTTTGTCTCATTCTAGCTGCTTAACAGTCCCGGGCCTGCTTTGTTGTATTTTTCATCATGTCCCAAATTTTTCAGAAAGGTCTTCGAAATGTATGAAGCATGCACTTAAGCATTGTCTTGCTGAAATATGCAAGGCTTTCTCAAAAAGACACTGTCTGGGTAGGAGTGCAGTTGCTCTGAAAGCTGTATATACCTTATGGTGCCGTTCCAGATGTGCAAGCTAAGGCACTCATACATGCCCCTAGAATCAGAAATGCAGGCTTTTGAACTGATAACAAGCACTGATAGCAAACCAGAGGTTCCCTCTCCACTTTAGTCCAGAGGATTGGGCGTCTGTGTCTTCCCCAAAAAATTTCAAATCTTGATTCTTCTGACCACAGAACAGTTTCCCACTTTGCCTCGGTCCATTTTAAATGAGCCTTGGCCCAGAGAAGCGCATTTCTGGATCATGTTTGCTTATGGCTTCGCAATTTTACACTGAGGAATATTATTCTGAGAGTTACACAATTCCTTTTTATCCAGTCGTGTAACCGACCAGATGCCAGTTAACCTAATTACTTGCAAAATGTTCCTCCAGCTGTTTCTTTTTAGTGCCACTTACTTTTCCAGTCTCTTGTTGCCTTTATCCCAACGTTTTGGAGATGTGTCACAGTCAAACTGAGCTAGTATTTTTCTTGAAACAGGAAAAGGTAGCAATACAGGGAAATGTAAACGTTTGATGTGTTTTTTTATATTACAATGTGAATAAATTATGGATTTATGAGATCTACAAATCGCTGCATTCTCTTTTTAATTTACATTTTATAAACTGTCCCCACTTTTCTTTTTTAAAGACTGCGGTTTCATTTTATGGAATTATTGTAGTAAGTCATTCATGGTACGTGTCAATCTTGTCTAACAAAGGTCCAAATTATGTCCTTTGTAGGTTTTTATAACCAAATTATTTTAGAGTGAAAGTATTTGAAAAAAAAATGCATTTCACATACATGGAACATAAAAGGTTTTCCAGGAATGACCTTCCCACAGGTTCACATTATTTCATCCACTAATGTGAACATGAGACAAACCAGAGCTACAAGGCCATTTTCCCCCCTTTGACTTTCTTTGCTTTACCAGTTGTCTCTAGTACGGAAAAGCAAAGCAAAGAATGTGAAACAGGAACATTTATTATGCAGTTCATACAAGGGTGAAGGTTCGAGGGAGTGGAGGATTTGACGTCAAGGAGGTTCAGCTTTGGCGATTTTCAACTTTTGCCAGTCCTTTAGGTGGTTTGGGGCAATTCTGCAGCACTGAGGGTTCATGAGAACTTGGTCATGTTAAGAATAGGCTTATTTTCTTGCTCTTAAAAAGTTGACATTTAGGAAATGGAAGATTTTAATTTGACAGTGATGACAAGTATGGGTTTAGGCGAATCTGTCCAAGAAAACATGAAACCCAAAAGCAAAAAGCAACATCTACGTATGTCTTGAAATTATTTGGACGAGAAGGCTGTCCATGATCAAAGAGGGAAAAAAATCATCAAACCCTGAAACGTCAGTATTAGACCGATATAAAAACATACCAACGTCCACTGAATTTAAAACTTGCCACGTACAGTGAGCATCTCGAGGTTATGTGGGATCAGATGATTGTGGCGAGCATTCTCGGAACGCCTCTGCTACCCAAACCTACCGCCTGGAGCTCACGCTCCTCGAAGATCCTGGAGAGGACGAGGCGTCGCAGCGGCACCGTCATGATGAGGACGAAGGGGAACGCCAGGGAGGCCGCAGTAGACTTCACTACCCACAGAGCCACGATGCATGCCAGCTGGATGATGGTAAACATGTTCATGCGCCATGTCTTCACCTGAAGAAACACGCGTGCATTGGTCAGCGGGTTAGAAACCAGGAAATGAAAGCACAGACAGAGATACCCAGACATGCACAAATCACATTTTTGGCTCCATCTAGTGGAAAATTCTGCATCTAATCATACGATTTACACATGCATGATGGCTCTATTTTCACTTTCTTTTATTTTAAATTACAACGCCATTAAGACTGGATTTTAAGACATGGGCATGTTTGCAATTTATTTACAGTCTCATAGGCTTCATTGTACGTTATCACGATGAGCAGCTGCAAAGTTGCTCTGGCTCTGAATGGGAGACCTGTTAGCAGGAAGTGTTCCTATTTTAGTGTCTTACATAACAACATCTAAGTTCTTTTAAATGAGCAATTAGGTTGAAAATAGTGCTGTTTAAAAAAAAGAGAGAGAGAGAGAGAGAGAGAGATAAGAAAATCCAAGGGTCTGCACACCTGAGGACATACTGTTTAAGTTTCTGCAAAGATATGAAACACAATGCCACCATGTACTCCCATGGAGAGTGTGTGCTTTCACGCACTGCTGCGGCGTGTACATAAAGACCCCACTACATCACAGTTATAACAGTTTGTTTTTTAACATCTACGTAATCTGCTGCACACGTAAACATGGCAATTTTAGAAAAAGAAGTTATGTTTTTGAATTGAAGGTGTTAAGACTGGTTGGGAGTGACGAGGATGGAGAAGATGACCTTACCTGACAACATGAGCCTCTCTCCATGTAATCTTCCACATATATGAACATGTTGATGTACGAGTTATTTTTTAATTACACAAACCTCTGAATGCATTCTGTGACCACGGCAGAGCGATAACCTGTCTCTGTTTGGACGCTCATACAGACAACTCATACAGACAACCTGGCTGTGTGCACCTTCATTTATTTCAAATTTCAGCAACAATATGTTGGGCAAAGGATGCTTAAGACGGAGCGGTGGGACAGGAAGACCTCAGAGGTTCATGGATGTAGTGAAGGACGACATGCAGAGGGTTGGTGTGACGGAAGAGGATGTGCCTTCTTATAGAAGACTGTCTCTCAAATATTGCAGGATCTTTAAGCATTTTAAGGCATCTGCTACAGTCAGTTGATGCTATATAAGTACATTTGAACTGATTTACCAGAGGCAAAATTTACAAGGTTTTAAAATACAGCGCAACACAATATGAAGCAAGGCTAAAAGACTAAAATTAAGACATTTTTCTAGAGTCTACGTTTTATTTTTATCTCTTTGGATATTATTTTGTTTTAATATTTTAATTAAATGTTTAAAATGACTGAGTTAAATGGATTGACACCAGTAATACAAAGAGTAGATAAAAACTATACTACAGTCTGACGGTGATATAAGAGGAATGGATGAATTAGTAACTAGATTGCTGGAAAATGAACTCTGCTTTTCCCTCAGCTGTTGAGGTTGCTCTCAGAGGGGTCCAAACTCCAGGAAAAAACTCTTTCAAAACCAGGACTTTAAACCAAAAAGCTGGTGTGCGTGGTTTTCATCTGTGATTTGTCATTGTCCACCGTGACGTTGTATTATGTCTCCGACTCTCAGCATCCAAGCCTCTCTGGGTTTTTTTTTCTGGTTTCTTTTGATCGAACTCAAACGCTGAGGACGGACGTCATTTTGGTTCCGCAGTTGCTGCTCTGCTGGCTTTGGTTTCTCCATATTACCACTCATAACAGAGCAGAGGGCATGTAAACATTACTATTGCGTGTGTTACCTTGGTGACGTAGATGTGGTCCGGGTGGTGCTTGGCGGGCGTGACCATAAGTGTTATGCGTTCGTACAGCTGGATGCCCGTCAGAGAGGTGACCCCCATGTACAGGAAGATCCCGAAGAGCACAGCCAGAGGGATGAGGCGGAGAATATCTGTCATCACTATGGACATGCCTGATTGGAAAAACAGCGATTTAAAAGGGCACTTTTAACATGATTTTACTGCATGCATGCACGATAACTGGCAACTGTGGAGAAAATTATTCATTCAGCGAGGGAACGGGAACGGCCCTAAAAAACAAACACGCTGTCGTGCCTTTTATTAGAAACACACTCCCTGTTCAGATGCCTTGGTTAAGATACTCTCAGGGCTAATCCAAACAGTCTTCTTCCTAATCCAAACAGCATTTCAGTCAAACAAAAGCTCAACAATCATGATGACTCACCACGCCTGCATACCCGAACTGGATCAAACTAGACTCGAGATTGCTTCGGGAACCCTACCTTAATTGAAACAAGACTTTCAGTCGGAAAAAAAGCAATGAGTCAGTGGATGAAAAACAATGCTGCAACGTCGGGCGCTGCGTTTTCACTTTCGCAAAACTTTCTCTCGGTAGAGCGACTGTCTTGGTTCATTTTGAAGACAAACAGAATGAAAAATGATTTTAAGCTGTTGTCAGGGTTGAGTCATCCTTCGTGAATGTCTCGACATGCAGGAGCTACAGAGCTGCCACTCTTCCAGCTCGTGTTTATTTACCTAGAAATAGCCACTGCCACCGATTCCTGTTTTATTCCATCTTGTATATTGATCTGATGTAAATTCTGATCCTTACATAGAGTGATAACAAGTATAATTCTGCCAACCAATTACATTGTCTCCCATATTTAATTTATTTTAACTAGATTAAATGGGTTAATTTTGACTTTAATGTTGGCAAACTTTAAAAAAAAAAACCCAGAAGGTTTTATATTTTTTTCTGTAATTGGACAAAATAATTGTGTTTATTTTGACTTTGGAATCAATGTTGCTTTACTTACTATAGCAGCAGCCCCACAGTGTATATGCAATCATGTAAAAAAGGACATTTTCACAGACTCAGTCAGTCCTCTGAAAGACAAAGCACACCCCATTCTTGTAGAGCCATCTCATCATTAACTAACTTGAAGTTATCTTTTTTCTGTCTGACTTTAGAAGGACTTTAGGGTGGATGTAGTTCACTATTATAGCAGGTCAACTACATGAGGATTTATTTATGCACAGTTCTCCTTCCTTAATCTTTCCCTTTTTCAGCGATCCTTTCGTTGATTTATTGCTATATTTTGGATCGTTTTTCTGTTAGTGTGGCTTTTGCCACACGTGGCACTGTGCATTGTGACCAAACATCATTTAGTCTCATATGTCCAAAGGACATTGTTCCAGAAGTCCTGTGGTTTGTTCAGATGCAAACTTTGCAAAGCTAAGCACACTATGTTCTTTGTTTTTACAGAGAAGGGGCTTTCGCCAAGCAACCCTCTCCAAACAAGCCACACTTGTTTGGTCTTTTTCTAATTGTGTTGTCACGCACTTGAATATTTATCATGCTGATTGAGACCTTTAGAGGCTGAGATATAGCTTTTGGGTTTTCTAACAGTGCACTGAAAAATCTGAGATGTGGGTAAATTTGCTGATCCGTCCGCTCCTGGGAAAAATGTGACATTGTAGTAACACAGATTTCTGCTTTTATAGAAGTGTCCATACTTCCTAAAGATCAGTTACTGCAGTCAAGGACATTTGATTATCGGAATCTGGCGACTACTTATCCTCTTAACTCCACTGAAAGGAGTAATGGTTTAATTCACAAGACTGTACGTAAGTAAGTCCCTTAAAAACGTTCGACTCTGCCACTGGCTTCACATTCAGGCCTGCATGGCTAGCTGCAGTTGCTTAGCCAAAAATGGCTGTTCAGGAACAGGGTGTGCTGCGTTGTCATTTGGTACTCCACACTCACATCCTTGCCTCTCCTCTTACCAACAAGCACAGCCACAAGAAGTCCAGTGAGCCTCTGCTCTTTCACCTCCTGGATCATGGGCTTTTCTCCAGGAGCCGTGGCCTTGCTCATCACTGTGAGCGCGTTAACGTGAGTGACAGAGCGCACGGTGGCTGCTGTGAGCCATGGCAAGCCAA
This sequence comes from Hemichromis elongatus, assembly GCA_015108515.1. NCBI lineage: Eukaryota > Metazoa > Chordata > Actinopteri > Cichliformes > Cichlidae > Hemichromis > Hemichromis elongatus. The sequence continues at coordinate 35,704 of VUQR01022920.1, read as the reverse complement.
AAAGGGGACAGAGGGCACCCAGGATGACGATGAGCAGGAGATCCAGATGGAAGCCGGAGCCTTTAACCAGCCGACGCTCCTTCTTACTGACTATCAACCTAAGATGTTGGAGGAACAAGACGAAAACATTAAAATGTTTATTTTAGTAAACATATTTCATGCACAGAATGCTTTGCAACTGTATATAATCATGGCATGCATACGTACGAAGTAATTTGAGTTTCCATGAAAATAAGAATGAAGACGAGGAGGGCAGGAACAACAGACGCCCCCATCATCCAAGTGGGAAAGGGCATCTTGTCACCAAAGGGGCTGATAAACCAACCTCTCTTATCGGGAGATGTGACAGAAAAACCTGATGGCACATTGAGTTTCTAAAAAAGAGGAAAAAAAAATCTATTTTTAATACTCAAAAAAATGTATTAAAGCTTTTGAAAATGTCTGCACATGCTGCGAAGGGTTTCTGTGGTTAGCCGTGACGCTACCTGTGTGTAAGTGTCAGTAATGGCGTAATCCACCAGTACTGAAACTAAGATCGAGATCGGGATGCCAAAGTCACCGATAATCCTTCTGGCCTGGGGGATAACAGGAAACCAAACATTAAATTAAAAGTTAAAATACATCACAGATCTTATAGAGAGAAACATCACTCGAGCATAAGTCAAAGAATAAGAAGAAAGAAGTCCTGTAGAAGCGAACAACTTACTCTTAGGTGCAAAAATGCTGATTTGAATTGCTTTCTTAGGATTTTCATATGAAGGTGTACAAAGCTTTATGAATTACACCCAGCAGCAGAGTTTGTCTCTAAAACTGAAGCTTAAAAACATATTTGCATCACTGAATAATTGAACATAACCGTGTCGGTGCAGAGACAAAGATATTTACGATCTGAAATCACACAGATGAAAAAAATCCACAGCTTCTTGCCTCGTCTCGTTTTAAGTTAAAGATTACATTCAAATATAAACTGTGAAGTCTTGATCGTCTTAGTTCACTGCAGGTTTCCCCAAACGTATAAATGGTACAGTTGCATAACAGCCATTATGCATTCAGCTGAGAATGAAGAAGACATTTGTATGAGTGACAAAACATTTCTCCTGAAAACGCTCTGTCCAAATGGACAGAATCAACCTTCTCACCACTAGGAGTGCTAAAGAGCAATGTTTCATAGATGGGCCTTTTCTTTCACAGCATGTCACACATCCCTCCTGAGGTTTGGACACTTTTCCACAATGTTTAGTGGTAACAGCATGCAGAAAAGGCACAAAGGATGAAGTTTAAACAATACGGGTTTTAACATGTACAGTAAAAAATGCATTTATTTCAGAGAAAGCAAATGAAATTTAAATTTCAAGAAGACATTTCACTTCTCATTCAAGAGATGTCTTCACCTCTAAAACCAAATGGAAGAGAGTTCCAGGTATTTAAACATTAGTGAGGGTTGTCCCTTAGGAGGGTCGCTGACCTCAGCTGAGCTGAGGTGTGAAAAAAGGTGTGAGTCCTTACCACCACCAGAGGTTACGGCTGAAACAGCCGTCACACCTTCCCTCACCCTATCGTGAGCATTGTACTTCAGAGCCAGCAGCAGCCTCAGAAAAATACCTCCCCAAGCACCTCCACCCCCACTCAAAACTTGTCAGGTGACCACAACAGGTCATATGATAGGGTGAGTGCAGGGTATCACAGGGGTTTCACCCCTTAGACTAGATGTAATAAAAATGCTCTATAGAGTTCATTTAAACTCTCATGAGAAGTATGATATGATTTGTTTGAAAGGATTAAAGGAAGTTTATTACCTTGCCGCCTAAGAACCGGCTGTTTCGAAACTTCCTGAGAAAGAACGCAACAAAGAAAGTACCCATCATGAGCACCAGAGACAGGAGAGCAGTGTTAGGCTGGTTGAATATGTGACCATCCATATTTTGAAATCCACTGGCGTCAGTGGGATACACTGCCATCAGTGGATGTTCCTTAAAAACCTGGAAGAAAAAAAAAAAGAAGACTAAATCTATATATGCTGACTGCTTTCATTAGCGTTTGCAGGACTGATTATTTAATGCATGTGTATAAACACGTTACTATTTAAATTCATACCTTGATGAGTTTAGAGAAAGTCTCATAGATGAAGATGAGGGAGATGAGGAAAGCAAAAATCTCCTGTGTAAAAGGTGAGATGTAGCGGACAAGGAAGCTACCCTCTGCTGCCACAATCACCAGGACGATGAAGATGAGCCAGAAGCCGATCCACACTCGACCAGTCAGGTACTCAAAGTTGTAGACCTGACAGAACTGAGTGAGAGGACAAATTTATCACCTAACAAGAGAAACAGTTCACGATATGACGATGTGAAGAAGGAGGCTTGCTGTTTTTATCGTCTTGTTTGAAGTAACCTTATAGAAGGCCTCTTCAAACACCAGTAAGGGTCCAGAGAAGCCGGTGATGAGAAGGGGTTGTCCAGCAAGCAGTGAGAATATAACTCCGATAGTTGCAGTGGAAACAATGAGTTCAGTCACTCCCATCATGCCCTCTGTTTTCTCTCCTGTATGTAAACGTAGCCACACAGAGATATAAAAATCAGATGTAGTACATCAAAGAATGTGGACTACATCTTTTAAGAAAGTTTTGATTACCCAGCAGTCCCCCGAAAGTAATAGTGGGTGACAGTGCGGCAAAATAGATGAAGATGACAGCAGCAATGCACTGCATGTCCAGGGCGTCTTTTAAGTCGCTAACATATTGCGGGTAACGCCTGCGGATGTCGTGGATCAAACCTCCAAATGGCATTCCTGAGCGCTTTAATGGATCCACTTCCTGTTCTCCCTCCTCCTCTTCCTCTGGACTCGCCTCTGTGGGCATTCATACAAGCATCACGAAATAAAGAAACTAATATCCATGAGTAAACGCAATAAACAACTGCAGTTCCTTGACTGGCCACTTGAGGTTACCTCACCTTTATAATATTAGTAGTTACTGGTGTGGCTGACTAGTGGGTGCTAAAGTAGGTAGCAGTTGATGCTAGCTGTTAATGAGCTGTTATTGAAGTCGACCTTTTTACCATATTTTTCCTGCTGGTTGCTTTTGGAGAAGGCCATCAAAGGAGTTCAGCTTTTGTAAGCAAAATTCTATTATGTTATTTTATGTTATTAATTAGCTTGTATTGGTTTCTGTCTGTAAAGTCTATGTATGCTCCTTGCTAACAAAGCTTTTTAACATTTAGCTGATAACTTAACAATTCATTTGCTCTTCCAAATCTAAGAATTTCTTCCTCCAAAAAGCAAGATAGTGAGGGAATTTTATAATTTTTGTATTTACAATAGATTCTATGAAAACAACAGAACTTTTTGGAGAGAATAGCCATAAGAAGAGATTAGACACGTTTCTTCTGTTGATGGTCTCTGTTGATTTGAGCCCTAATACAGGAGTGTCAAGTGTCCAAGTGTTTAGTCGCTCACTGAAGGTTTCCCCAGCCTTCTCTGAATCAGTGCTGACTGGAACAATTCACCTTTGATTTCCGACTCTACTCCAATTAAGGAGCTGTGCTTCTTTAGCTCTCTTTCCTTTCTCTTGCGCAGCATCTGCTTCTGGAAGTCAGCCACTGTCTTCAGGAGGTCTTTTCCCTCCACGTCTGACGGCGGAATCACGATGCTGTAGTCCAGGAATTCATTGATGCCATTCAGGAGGTCTTGTCTGTCATCAGCGAAGTATGCCACCTCATGGAAGTTCTAATCCAGAACAGAAGAGGACAGAAAAAGCAGGATAATTAGAAATCTGCGTGGCTTGTCCAAGTTTAACCCCCACTTTCTATCTCTGGAATAATATTCTAGGAAAAATGACACACCTCAGGCAGGGGTGTCGAACTCCAGGCCTCGAGGGCCGGTGTCCTGCAGGTTTTAGATATTACCCTAGGTCAACACACCTGAATCAAATAGTTCATTAAGAGGCCTCTGGAGAACTTCAAGACATGTTGAGGAGGTCATTTAGCCAGTTGAATCAGCTGTGTTGGATCAAGGACACATCTAAAACCTGCAGGACACCGGCCCTCGAAGCCTGGAGTTCGACACCTGTGCCTTAGAGCCTTGGAATAAGATCTGGAGCCTACCTTGTCTGACATGAGAGTGGAGAAAGAACGTCCAATCTCATGATAGTCCATGTTGGACTGACTGGGACCAAGAAGGACGAAAATAAATCGAACAGGGACGGGAACCTCAAGCACTGACTCCAGAAGGACTGCCTCGTTCAGCCTGACAAAGGCCATAGCTGGCTGCTCCAGAAATTCAACACAACCTTACGGAAAAAGGTAAAATAAACAAACCAAAAACATGCTCACTGATTTGATGTACATCACAGGAAAAATATTGATAGTGACAGTTTTTGAGGCACAGCCGAATCAAGAAATTAACATTATTCTCCTACTGGGTTCTAAAAACAGAGAAGAAAAACTGTCCCCAAAGCTTACCAACTAAAACAATGACAGCCTCAGCGGCTTTGGGAATCTTGGCGAGAAGTTTCATGGATCTGGCTGTGGCTGTATGAGTCTCCGGCAGAGGGTGGAGAGATTTCTTGGAGGAAGAACAGTACAAAGATTACCCACATTACTGGCTAGCAAGGGTGATGTGATATAACAGAGAACTGTGCTAATAATGTGAAATTATTCTTACATTTGTGGGAATGTAGGTATCAACAGTCACATCTCATTTCAAACCGTTTTTATGCCTGAAGAATATTTTTTTAATAGGCTGGTTTTAAATTTGCCAACATTTTAAGCTGAGGGGGAACATTAAGTTTTCACAGCTAATATATCAGCATGCTTTAACCAGAAGCACCTGTAGGCTGACTAAGAACTTAACTCAACACATGTGGAGCGGGGAGGCCTGCGTTCTCCGACTTCAAAAACTACCTACGTGACCTCTGACCTTGTTAAGAGGCGTTTCAAAGGACAAAGTGAGAGCCACGGGCCTCACATCAGGATTTTTGTGTAACCACGCTCAAAATCTGTGCTCACTGGTGATTCTTAGAACTTAATGCAAACCATAAACTGAAACAAGACAGCTCAGCGTCCCTTTAATCTCTGTCCACTTAGATAGCTGAGTCCAATTACCCCGGTGGGATCTTGTCAGAGCTACTTAATCACTCACTTTGGCTTTGGTAGAACAAATTTAACGCGCTGTCTGCCTGCACTGTTTCAGCGACGTCACAGTGTTTCATCGCCCGGGCCCCGTATTTCTCAGATCTCTGTCAGGAGCCTCTTAAAAATCAAATGAGCTGTGTAAATGACGTTAACTACAGAGACACTGACAAACGTGTAACGCATTAAAAGGAGAGAGAAGAGAAACTTACAAACAGGCTAACGAAAACGTCTTGTTTGGGATCGTACACGGATCCCTTGTGTTCGTGGTGCTCATCGTTCTCTTCAGACACCAACGGCTGGTTGGTGTCGTGGACGTGGTTGTGGTTGAAGCCGCCGTGAAGACTGCTGGATGAGTGGTGGCGATGAAAACGATTTTTGTGATCGCTTAGATGGCTGAAAAACACCCAAAAAAAAGTATAAAAAGTGATTTTACAGCTTTGCCTGCAGTATGAGTGCAGTGACACTTTCAATAAACTGCAAAAAATGTTAAATTAACGTTAACGTCACAATATTAAATAGCAATTAGCATCTTTTGCAAATTAGCAGAATGCACAAAAGCACAGCTAAGGTTGTGAAAGAGCTTAGGGTCACAGTTCAGGAAACAAAAGAGCAGATCCTAATAGCGGTGTAAGCAACCAACACCTGTCCACTCATTTCATTTGAACCCCATAGGTCAATCTCATGTGAGAGCCATAAAAAAGGCTAAAAGATCGCCAAACCTATCAAACTTTCATATACATTTTAAAATGCCAGCTGGAGTTGTTAATGCCTGAACCCAGAAACGTATTGATACACGTAGATGAATGGATGTTGTTCCCTTCCTGGTCTGCTTTAAGTTCTGCTTGTTGAAGCTATGTCAGTGGTGTATTGTAGTTACTGTCTGCAAGGAAAAGCCTGCACAGTGATAGGAAACTGGAAACCACGCAGACATCGAGATGGTGATTTCAGGTCCCACCTCTAACATCTGAACCCATGCAGACTCATACTTGTGGCTATACAAAATAGACTACTGGTCTAAACCCCAACAAGTAACATTTTAATGGCTAAATCTAACCAGACAGTGAATAAAACCTAAGTCACCAAATAAAAGTGAATAGGGAAGAAAGTTACCTTCAAAAGGAGGGGGTCGAACTCGAGATTAAGGCTATGTGATTATGCTACCAACATCTCCCAACTGTGCTTACTGTTGTTGCCGCTTTAAGGACGAAAACACATTTCTGTCAACAAGGCGGCACCCCCAAAATCAAACGAAGCGTTAACTGCCCGAGTCTGCTCGTAGCCGGAGACAGGCTGGTGATACCAAATGATAAGAGTCATTCAGGGGAATGAAAACAAAGAAAATAGTCTGAACCAAATTTGGTGCCAGTCCAGTCCTGTAAATGTCAACATTTTTCACCTGCTGAAGTCAAAGACATTAATAAATACCTACGTAAACTCTCGCAAGACCTGAAATTCCAGCTGGTGCTTCTGTAAGCAGTTTTTCAAAGGTAAGAATCAAATATATAATCTTAACTGAAGCCTCCAGAAGGTTCAGCTGCTTTTACTATTATTTTATAATTCCTGTTCTGAAGGCCAAAAATATCCACGCTCAACTGCCTAATGCTAAGGACAGCTTAATCATTTTTAAGTGGGCTGCAAAATTACCTGTATTTTAGAAATGCTCAAAACAGCTGCGCTTCTTATTCACCTAATCCATCTTTTGTTCATTTAATGTGTTGACCATCTTTACCTCATGAAGCTGAAATGGAGCTCATAAATTTTCGAAAAGTCATCAGCAAAATCTTTCCAAATTTAAACTACTTTGCAGCTCGAGCTAATCAGAAAGCGGTTTCAGAAAAATCTGAGTTGACACATTAATGTGATATTTGCATTACGGTATCAATAAAAGAGCCAGAGACTGACCTTTCTAGCCCTTATTTTCTCTGCTTTCTTTGCATGTGATGCTAAGCACATTTCACCCCTCTTTAAAGACGAGTTTTTAGCATGTCAAACTGGCCAAGTTTCATTACACCGCTGTTCAGTCCACTGGTGACATCACCTCACTCATTAGGCCCACATGGTCCAATAAGACTGCGCTCAAATTGGAAGAGACAGCGCCCCAAGACAAAAGAACGAAGTGTGACACTGAAGTGAATTGCACACAAAACGTTTCCAAAGGATCCTGAAAGTGGTCTGAGTAAGCGATGAGCTAAATCCAAGCAGCACCTCGGTGTGATTTTATTCCACGTCATAAATCTGATCTTTTAGCCTAGCGATGACTCTAATGACGGAGTGTTCTTTTCCCTGTGGAAGCAGCCAGTGACATGCTGGGAATTTATGTGAAAAGGCAGCGACATATGGAACGAACGCACGAAGGCCCTCTGCTAAGAATGTCCACTGGCCTGCTTCTTCTGAATGCGTCTGCTGCGGCACTTTGCGAGCATTTGTTGCCAAATGCAAATCAAAGCAAATGTTGCCAGAGTTACATTTATGATATTTTATTCTTTGCTCTTATCCATGCATGGGTCTATCCGAGGTCACCACACCATTATCCAGGCCAGGCTGTTCTTCTTCACAGCACAGGCTGTACCATCGTGCCTTGAAAAAAAAAAATGCAGTCGGGAGAAAAAGGGACATTCTGAGCTCTTTGTAAAGTATAACAATAACAGGTGTGATGGAGAATTTATTCCGACAGGACTGTCTTACTCAGCGCTTGCCTTGCTTGTCCTAT
>VUQR01022920.1:2715-20261 GCA_015108515.1 Hemichromis elongatus | reverse complement strand
GGATCAGGGTCACCTGTTCCAGCCCTATCTAAGTTTAAAGTCTAATCTTGAAAGCAGAGTCTTTCTCCGAATCCAAACACGAGGCTTGTACCACAGAAGAGGAACCTGAAATCTGAAGGTTCTGGCTCCCACTTTAGTTTTAAATACCACAGATACCACAAGTAAACCAGCAGTCTGAGAGCAAAGTGCTCTAGTGGAGTGGTTTGAAGTCTTTAAGATAAAAGAAATCAAACTTGGATCCTTCCTCCTTAAGTAGCTTTAGACCTATCTCGAAGCTCCCATTTCTTGGAAAGATTCTAGAGAAGGTGGTTGTCAAGCAGCTCACCTCAGTTCTGAACCAGCACAACATTTTTGATAAATTCCAGTCTGGTTTTCGCAGGTTACTACTGAGACTGCTCTTCTTAGAGTTTCAAATGATATATTGATGCAGTACGATGCAGGAAAATGTTCTGTGTTGCTGATGCTGGATCTCACTTCAGCTTTTGACACTGTCGACCATCCAACCCTGATAAATAGGCTTAGGTGCTGGGCTGGGGTGTCAGGCAAGGCTCTCGAATAACTTTTTTCCTACCTGTCAAACAGATCGTGACCGATCTGTTTGACAGGCCTACTTGTCCTACAGATCTGCATCCTTTTCTGTTCAGTATGGTGTCCCTCAGGGTTCTGTTTTGGGACCCATGCTGTTTTTGCTGTATCTCCTTCCCCTTGGCACTATTTTGTCCTCTTTCAAGGATATTTCTTATCATTGCTATGGTAATGACATACAGCTTCCTATTTCGTGTTATCCAAATGAAATATCTAAGCTCCACAGTCTTTTACTTTACCTAAATGCTGTTAAATCTTGGATGGCTGAAAACGTTTTGCAAGTAAATGAACAGAAAACAGATATCATTATTTTTGCTTCTGGACTTCTTGGAACCCCATGGACTTATTGCAAAGCCCACTGTTAAGAACTTGGGAATATTGTTTGACCCAGGTTGCGTCTTAAAAATATTGCTAAACTTAGCCATATAGTCTGTCGATAAGAGATGGAAACTTTAATTTATGCTTTTGTGTCTTCACGGTTGGATTATTGTAATGCACTGTATACATGTCTATCAGGAGCTACCCTTGACTGTTTGCAGATTGTTCAAAAGGCTGCTGCGAGGCTATTCACAAGGTCCTCAAAATATTGCCACATAACTCCTCTAACTATGGTACTTCACTGCCTCAAATTTCCTACCGTGTAAAATTTAAAATTCTCATCTTGACATGGAGAGCTCTACATGGACAAACCCCTGAGTATATCTCAGAACTTCTGATCCCCTACACTCCATCGAGAATGCTAAGGTCATGCGCACAAGACCTCTTGTCTGTTTCCTATTCCAGACTGAAAACAAAAGGTGACCGAGCCTTCTCCGTGGCGGCTCCGACACTCCGTGTGCCATGCCTTCTAATGCCATATTTTCTCAAACATAATAATAATAATAATAATAATAATAATAATTTTTTAAATAATATGCTGACATGCAATATTTCAAATTAAATGACATATTTTAAATTTGTCAGTGCAACCTGTAGTGGCACCACTTAAGTCATATAAGAAGCCACTGGCAGTAATTAAGAGGATTTTGTGAAATACCGTCTTTATATAAAAATATGATGAATTTGTGTATATAATAATACAAATAAATAACATAAATAAAACTATTGTGCACATTCATGTTGGTAGCATTAAAATACGCATCAGTCCAGTGACTTAACCTGTTATACAACACAGAGGGTCACAGGGGGCTGAAGTCTATCCCAGGTAACTGAAGGCAAAAGGCCTGAAGCTAACAGCTGAGAGTGATGCAAATGACAGTCATTCAAATGTATTTTTTTGGGATGGGGAATGAATTCTATTTTATGGGGGTAAGGATTACTCTGATAAAATGAGACATTATCAGCTCATTGAATGACTATTTTCTGTTGCAGTCACAAACAGGTAATGCAACAGTTTCCTTAATTTACCTACTAGCAGTCTAGAAGATTCATTATCATCCCCTGAAAAAAGCAGAAGGCTACGCAGATTATGTGAATAGAAAAAAGTTTTAAAAAAATCAAAGGAAACCAGCCACTTAAGATGAAGTTAATCTAAAAGACAGCTCTTGAACACCACCCTCGGAGGTGAAGGAATCCTGATATCTATAGGAGTGATTACTGCCATTCAGTGAGCCAGTGCAAGAAGTTACTTCTCATTTTCAAAGTCCAAGGATAAAACATTATTCATCTATTTGACACCAACACTGCTAAAAAAAAAACACCATGGTCTGTGTTGAAATACACTCTATTTTCATCAACATGTTTAAAGGTTTCCCCTTGTATCACTTCGGTTGGATAAATTATTTGACTGATCTGCTAAAACAGGTAATAAAGAACTAAATGTCATTTATGACCCCCAAAAAATAAAACTCCAGTGCTTTCATCTGCCTCGGTAAAGGTAAAAAGAAGTCCACAAATGCACATTATAACCTAATTAAGGTTTTAACACTCAGGCTGATCTCAAAATTTCTCATCCATGTGTTGGAACTTAGCATCGTCACAGCACCATGTTTCAAAGCCCACGGAAGGATTAAAAAAGCAGAACCACTCATGGTTTGTCAATGAAATGTCTTTCCGCTCTAGCTGTGGCTGAGCCCAAAGCCAAATAGGTGCCACTGGATCAATAAAAAAGTAGGAAACAGCAGCAGTCGAGCATTGTGTCAATTCGGTCAATGCCATGAACAACTCTGTTCAGGGTGTGGCTATGAATGAGCCAATAATCAAGCTAGCAGCAGGCTAAATGATCAGTGGAAACAAGTGAGCTCCCTTCCATTGATTAATCATGTAAAAATAGAATAAAATGCTTGCCCATGTGAATTCCCCGATGTGTTTACATCAGAGATACGGAAGCATGATGTAACTATCACTGCTGTCAAATATCAATCATTTACACAGATGAAATCCCACTCAGGAGCGGTGAACCTCCACAGAAAATATGCCCAACTTACGGATAGGCTCCACGGGTGACCCCAGCTGGCTGTGGATTGACTCGAGCAAGTCATAATCATCAAAATCCAAAACAAACTCTTCAAAGTCCTCAAATCCATCAACGATTGAAAATGAGCTGCGGTGTTCAAATTGGTGCTGCTTTGGGGTTCCAAAGCCTTTCTGGGTGCTGCAACGTCGTTCTGGTCCATGGTGCTTTTTGGTTCCTTGGTTCTCCGGTCCCTCAATGTCTGTCATCTCCACGGTCGGTACCTCCTCCTATCCACCTCTCTCCAAGGGGACACGCTGCTCATCCAACTCTTGAATGCCGTTGCTCTCCCTGGTCTACCGACCTGAAGAGTCTGGATGTAACTGCCTCTTTGTGTTGATTGTGCAATAGCACCCAAGTCCAAACTAACCGACTCTTGAGAGAAAAAAAAACAGTTGGTGGTCACAGTAGCAGCTTAGTAGGTTGTTAATCAAAATATTCAATATTCCTTTCACTCCAAAAACATATATACAGATCCTCAATGCCACAATAAAAACACTTTTTCGCCTTAGGTCCAAATGCAAAGCTGGAGCAGAACCCTTAGGCAGAAACCTCTTGCTAGGGCCACCATCAGAGAGCTAAATAAAATACTTTGACATCCACTTTAGCTGCAACTCCAAAATCACATTTTAATAAGGGATGGTCTACTTTAACAGACCATCAGCTGTCAGCTGAATGGAGGCACCACCCTTTTCTAACAATGTCCATACGCTATTGATCTTTGGGGTTACTGGTAAAGCATGAAAAAGCAGATCAGAGATCAAGAGTTGATGCCTTTGTTTCCATAGCACCGCAATCACTTTCCAACCACGTGATGTGTAGAAGGGCCAAAGGTTGCGATCTCCACCTAAACTGAATTAAACTGAAAAAGCACACGTACACAGCACAAAGAGAGATGCAGAAATATCTACTGAGAAACAAACAAATACACCGGCTGAAATGAAACCTATCTGATGAGAAGAAAAGAATACCCGCTTCTGCACTCCACAGAGCATATACTGTTTAACAGCGTTAATTATCAGAGGAAGCTGCACCTTTCCTGTCCCTGCATCTCTATGGAAACTAATGTATCCCCCCGAGGTGTCCTGGTCTCACTGGCCAAACCAGGTTCACCAATGTGAGCTAAACGGGACATTCAACATGCTTAAACATTGGGTTCGTGACTTACTCTGCATTTGTGCGAATGCCTACATGAGTGTGTGGTGCGTATGTGCAGGTTTTTTGCTAGATTGGATCTGTCTGATCAAAACTGGGAATTCTCTTCAACAAACAAGCGATGCTTTACACTAGCGGGTGAACTTCGCACTGTAAGATTTCCATCAAGCATACAAACATTTTTGCTTTCTCACAAGAGCGACAGCAGCACTTCAAGCTTTGTATGACGCGCTGCTGCAAAAAACACTGATCTGAAGAAAACGAGCAACCACAGGCTTCTCAGTGAACATCACTTGCAATGTTGCTCCACCAGAAATATGTATCTTATCTCATCTTTGAGCTTAAGTGCCAGTATTATTTAATTAATCACCATATTTAACAGTTGGCTCATAAACGTCCCAACCGGAATATTGAAGTCAAAGACTGTCACATTACTTTTAAACATCGGAAGCACAGATTCTGATATTTTAAGATTAAAATGAATGATATGATCTGTTTCTAGTAGAGTCACTAGGTCTGTGGTCAGAGGAGACTGTGACGTGCCATATCGGCGAACCATCTTTGGACAGTCTGTTCTTTCAGTCAGAGGCTGTAACGTCTGGAACAGCATCCCGCTCACTATAAGAGAATTTCCAACATTTAACACTTTCAAGACCCAACTAAAACTCTGGCTCAAATCGAATCAACATTGTACTCACTAGAACCCTAAACTGCGCTTTTCATTGTCTTTGCTTTTCATTATTATTCATTATCTGGCTTTGTATATACTGTAAATATTCATATTCTCATATTCGGAATGCACGTACAGAACTGACATTGTGTGCTGAGTGGACTGTTGTGACTTTGCCATGATATGTAGGTGTGTAGTCCTAATTTTTACGTTTTACAAATGTAAATTGTTTTATATTTAAATTGGCCGAATACAACCTTGCCCAGGGACAACAGTTGAAAATTAGCTCTGGAGCTAACACTGGCACATTTACAGAAATGTTCATTAAAGTGTACTGTCCCTGACAAATAAACAAATAAATAAATATTTAAAGAAGCAGACTAACATTAATGAGATCATATTCACATTCTGGTTCAAGAAGTATCTTTCTGAATCTTGTTGAAGATGCTGTGGAAAAGCTATCAAGAAGACCTCAAGTTAATTTATTACCTTACAGTTGTCAACACAACTAGTGTTTGGCCAGATTTCCTCTGGGTCTACGCTAGCACAAAACTTTCGGGCTATTAAATTAATAAATTCACTAGTTATTAAATTAATCATACTGTACTAAGGATGGCATCTTACTGCTGTTAGGCCATTATTTCACACCAAAAAAACGACCAAAAAACCTCTAAGCTCTAACTCCACTGAGCCTAGAGTGCCTGTGATCGCTGCTGCTAGGAGTGTTAATTTATTGGGAATGCCGGGGGGGGAGTTGTTAGCAGAATGAGCGTGTAATTGGTGTGGGTGGCTCGCTCAAAGCTGCGAGCATGGTGCCAAAGCTCTGGCTCCCTCGTAGCTCTTCACCCTGAATTTAAAGAGTGAAGCCCCTCAATAATTTTGGTCTTGAAATACTTTTATTTTCAAGTACCAGTACAAGGGCCATCGGTGTCTTCACTCACCGATGTGCCCACACACCTCACACAACGTTAACTTTTGTGTATTTTGTGCATCTATTAAGTGACGTTTTAAAATGTCAAAATACAACTGAAGCATGATAGAATACTGCCTCTGTCTTCCATTTAGTATGCATCACTGAATCTAATTCCTGCTTGTTCCTCACAGGTTCCTGTGAGTCTGATTCTTTCCTTTGACTTTAATCAATACCTGCAGCGTCTCACAGCATGCAGGGAAAAATGAAAGAGATACTCTCATTAATGCATGTGACACATCGGCACTAACTTTTTAGTATGTTAGTATCCAGCTCAGTGTGACAGTAAATAAAGTTTGGTGTTCTTCTTCAACACATCCCATATATCACAACCTCCAGGAAACGGCATGGTTCTTATTTCAGTCCTTTTTTTTGTTAGCTCACACATACTCTTTTTAGAGTGCCCGCTTATTTGTGCAGCTCACGTCATTGTTGAAATAAACCGACTGTATCTGTATTCAAAAGACTGTTATATGAATGACCTGCTGAGTTATTCACTCTTCCTACATGTGGTTTAATAAGTGTGACTTCTTGTCCCACATCACAGATTAAGACCTGTCCGTGTACTCGAAGCGCAGATTATCGAAACGTAACAGAGGAGCACACACATGGTCATTCCACGTTCTAAGCGTCACTCACTACAAATCCAATGCCCTGTTTTTCTGTTTCCTGGGCCCTAAACAGTCAATGATTGCTCTGCTCTGGGAAAGCAGGAAAAGCCAGGGGCAGGGTCGTCGTTGAAGGGGAATCGACTGCACGCTTCTCTTAATTAGAGCCCCCTGATGGTCGGAGAGCGAGTATTTTTGTGGCCATAAAAGCTTTTGCCTCCAAAAAAAAAAAAAAATCCTTTTTAAAGCATTTATTGTTTAACAATCACTTACAATCTCTTACTGTTAATTCTGAGCATTTAAGCATGGAGCGTCCCTTCCTAGAGTGATGCTTTATGCAGCATTTGGTTAAAAAAAAGTCTCCCAACAATCACAACTAATTGTAACAAAATAAAGTACACAAATTACAATACGAAGCAAACTGCTGTTAAGGGTGCAATATGTGTAATGGATGGTGACATATAACTGAATAAATACAAAGACTTTTTTTTACAGGAACAGCCTACATGTGCAAAAATTATGAGCTGATAATGTAATTCCTCCTTCCTCCATCCTTTTGTTTTGGAAGGCTTATTTTTAACAGTGCATACGTGGGGCTGTGTGGGCTGGTTTCATGAGACAGGATGTGTGGGATGTTCGTGATGGAGCCAAAACAGCAAAACCTGTCAATGTTGGGCCTCGGTGAAGAAACTGAGTCAATAAATGTTGCAAAGTCCTTCTAGGTGAAAAAAGCAGGGATACAGCTGCTGAAATAAAATACACTTTGTGGTAGAAGGTTGTCTATTTGGGGTTTTTTTTGCATCACAAGCATTAGTTAGGTCCAACTATACTACAAATCTGGTACTAAAGTCTATTACATCTGTGCAATGCTGTGCTTTTAAATGTAAGAATTTGAAATGTAAAGATATTTAAATAAAAGTTGAATGCGATTTTAAAACATTAATATTCTTGTTATTTCTATCAATATTTAAATAGTCAAAAGTCAAATATTTAAAGAAAATTATAGATATAAATCTAAAAAGGTTGAATGTTTCAATTGTATAAACATATTGGACAGCTGTGCTGAAGTACTTTTCACAGCCAGGAGAGGGCGGCAAACCCAATCCACACATTATTATTATAATTATTATTATGTCATCAAAAATGTCCTGTTATTTCTGGATATATTTAGTCACTTAATGAGAGGGGAACAGGCTTCTATTTAATCACTGAATCTGTAGTCAAAGCAGCAGGCTTTATTATGTCTTCAACGTAACCAGCTCTCTGGTAGGTTTAATACAAACTGGCATTGACTTTCCTTTACTGCGAGGTGCACACAGCCAAGAGTCTGAAGTCCTATCTGCGCACGATCAGATCAGAGCACTGATGCCAGTAAAGGTCTTCATTTTTAACTCACTACACTGACTTTGCATTTACATCAATAACACACTAACACACAGTCGCTGGCTGATATATAACAATACAGGCAGCTCACGAAGACCCCCCACTCTCCTCCACCGCCACACACATCGCTGTTGTGGCGTGGGTGAAAAGACAAAATGAGTCATCTCAGAAGGTGCTTTGAGAGGTGGAGACAACCATCTACCGTTCTCCTGCTCCAAAGTTTTTCCTCAACACCAGTGAGGAATTTATAAGGGTATTTTTTTTTGTATTGTCCCCAATAATCACATCACTCTATACACACATAAAAAACCCTATTTGACTTGCATCAAATAATAAAAACAATATCATAGCTGCTCGAAAACAGACAGTTATTCAAGCATTTCAAACACACACAGGTTTCAACAGGTCTTTGCATCAGTTTGCTCTGAATCGCCTCTTACCTCCTCACTCGTTTTCTCATTGTTATGGCCATTGCCAACCCCGCCCTCCTGCTCCTGCTCCAGCAGCCTGCAGGCTGACTTACCTCAGCCAGCAGCACTCTTCACTTACCCCTCTGTGCTGTTACCAATTTCCTCTCCACTGGGTTTTTATCTTCCTGCCCTAAGCCTCCCTCCAGTCCTTCTCTCTATTACTGCACTGTATGCCTCTACTCTATTAAAAGGAGCTTCTACATCTTCATCAACATGATGTGAGAGAAACAGTAATAAAATAGAGTGACACAGAGGATCGCCGTCTGTGATGCCGTCAGATAAAAAATAGTAAACACAGCAGGAAGCTGAATTTTATATTTTTCTTAATATGTTCATATAAATGTTCGACTAATGTCTGTTTAAATGCTTCCCTGTGATTATAAATCAAGCGCCTTGAGTAGACTGTTGCTGTGATTTGGCGCTATATAAATAAAACTGAATTATTTTCATGTTGGCTTTCAATAAAATATCTCCCTCTGCTGGCACTGCAGCTCAGTGCAACTTACTGCAACTTCTGCATTCATGTCATTTTTACACTTTGGAGAGGTAAAGCGTGAAAAGGACACGTTTGACCGCGTTTCTGTTACACGTTTTTCGTGATACTTGGTTGAACATGAACTGCCTTAAAAATGTAATGTAGCATTTTCTTACTTTTCATGTCATCCAGATCGGCGCTGGCCAACATCTGGGCTTCAGCCTCATCAGTGGGCACCTGCTGATAGACGGCGGTCTCGAGGGCAGTCATGCTGCCGATGCAGATCCGCTCCCGCAGGTCGTAGTTGCTTCGCTGGGTGCCCTGGAGACGGTGGTGGACAGGCTTCTTGCGGAACCAGCCATGAGGTGCGATTGAACTCGAGGGATCTGATCCTGAGGGAACGCTGACGAAGAGCACAATAAGTTAAGCTCATGAAATTTTAATTTTATAATTAATTCCTCGGCGTTAGGGAAGAACTTCAGTAGTTAGTTTTTCATTGTTTTCCAAAACAAAATATGAACCACAATGTAGTCAACAAATCAACCATGAAGCATCCTATTATACAGTATTACCATACTTTACTATAAAATCATTTCTGTTAAATACCGTCTTGACTCATGCACTGCCGTTACTTTACCAACAGAGGGCTTCACAACACAACAACAGGCCTGGATCTCCTCTCCAAGCCTCTGAGTCATCCTCAGCTGAGCTCACTCAAACACAGCAATGAAACATCGCATGGCTCAGGCATGATGCTTGTTTCTCTGCTTTTATCCAGCGAGGCATTAGCCGAGACAAGGACTCGAATCGCCATGGCGCCCCTGACCTCCCAACTGCAAACTCCATGCATAATTCAAAGCATCACCAAATAATTCATATTCTGATGGTTCTACTATATGTGTTAGCAAGCCAGATATATGAATGATTCAGCTGGAACCATAACTGCCCTAAGAACTGCATGTATGGGTTAAACATATTATTAGTTTATGATGACAGGTATCACATATGTAAAAATACAGCTTATTTAGCCTGTGCTCCTGTGTGCACCAGCACAAAAAATTATCCAGACAGTTTCAAACTCAGAGCAAACAGAAAGCACTGAATATAAACCAAAGCATACTTAATAAATTTGAACCTGATAAAATGTTAAATTATGACTGTTGTTAGGAAAATGTTACCAGCAACATGATCCTGTGATTGGCTTTATCACTACTAAATTCTGCATTGTGAAACAAACAGTAGTCAGGGATAAACTGATAACAAAAGGCTTATTAAGACTGGGAAAGAATATACTCACAATGATAATCCTACAGCTAATTTCATCTCTGCATTTCCCCTTAGCGATACATGGTTTTTTAGCATCTTTTAGCACTGCAATTAAGTTTTATGTCCCACAACTTTAATTATCTCTCACTGCTTTAATCAGTTGTGTTTTCAGCTTCAGCAGGCAGCTGTTTCCACCTATTAAAATCTTTAACGAATACACCGTTATCTGTCCGACATAACAGACACACACAGACAACTTTAGCAGCTAGCTTGTGTAGATACCTGACCAGCAGCTAAAAAAAAAGACATATTCATGGGTTGGTGGAGACCAAAATGGAGGCAGACAGCTAAAAGTAGAGCAGTTTATGAGGTGATGGGTGTCCTCCTTCACTCCAACCACGAACCTCCTCTGAGGTCTCCCACTTTCTCCTGCCTGGCAGCAGGAGAAAAGTGTGTCCAGCACGTATCCACTACTCCTCCTCTGCACATGTCCAAACCACCTCAGCGCCTCCTCTCAGCTGAGCCGCCCCTCTGCTGTACTCAAATCCTGTCTATTCTGGCCTCTCTCAAAATCTTTGCATTGTTAGTTTTGCTTCTACTGACTTTCATTCCTCTCTTCTCATAAAAATGTCATCTCCAAACATCATAGTCCAGAGACGCTTCAGTCTGACCTCATCCGCCAACCTGTCCATCACCACGGTAAACAAGAAGACGATCAGAGCAGATATCCGATATAATCCCACATCCACCTTGAACCCATCTGTCGCTCCAGCTGAACATCTCTCCACTGTCCTCATACATCTCCTGCATTTGCCTCACATACTTCTAAACTACTCCCGACTTCCTCGTGTAGTAACACGGATCCTCTCTTTGCACCAACATATGAACTCTAACCATTTCAGTGTTGAGCAGGGCTAATGTGGGGAATGTAATTATTAGCACTGATCCTACACAAACAGGCCAGAGCTCTGAGGAAAACGTCACGGCGAGGGTCGACAAGAACAGCGGAAACTTTAAAAGCTGACTGATAACAAAAATCAGTAGAACTGGGTGTGTGTTACTCTTTATTTGGTCTTCAGTACAAATAACATCAGTTAGGATTCTGCAAGCAGTTTAGTAATATTGTTCTGGTCATTTTGTGAAACAATAGAACACCCATGAAACACTGATATATGCGCACTGTATGTTAACACACTCAAGCTGTTAATTAAGCTGTTCTCAGAAAGTCAGAAGCCACTGACTGACTTATTCAGGTCTGCATTGGCAGAAAGTAAAAACAGGCAAAAAGCTGTGCTGCTCTTATTGGCTGCTTCTCTCTGTCACTCACAGACTTCTTCCTGAAAGGGGCGGGTGCAAGTGTGCAGCATTTCTGACTGCAATTTAAAATGCACATTCTGGATTTAATCGTAATACACGTGTTAATATTACATCTACCACTTTAAGAGGTAATATTAATGCGTGTATTAAAGTTGTAGAATATGGGACCTTGAAAGGATCTAAATTGGAGCTAATTTAGCTAAAAATGGTAAAAATGGCCCGTATTTGTATAGCGCTTTACTTTAAAAGACTGGTGAGTAGGCTGTAGCATATCGGCTGTTTTCACAACGTGCTGGAGCAACAGAAACGGCAAGTATGTAAAACATATGAAACAAATTATATTAATATTTGCCATCTTTGTGTTGGGCAGCGTTCCAGATTTTATAGATGATGTGCATGTTCACATTTCACAAATGTTTACTAGGACAGCGGAGAGGACTCGGATGTTGTGAAACCACACCTGTTGCATGCCGCTTCTCCTCCATCCATCTCATCGTTCTGTCCAGTAAAAGTTATTCCCCCGTTATGAGCCGCCCCCTTTATCAGAGTCAGCGCGGCTGTTTTCCTCGACAAAGGTTGTTCTTCGTTTTCCGTGTGGACGATAGTGTGGTGAACGGGTTCCCCCAAGTCCTCTTGGCTCCCCAAACTAAACTGAGAGAAAGAGGAGGATCAGTGAGGGGGAGGCATATGCACAGCTTGTTATACATACACTGCTTGGCCAAAAAAAATAATTACTGAGTTTAGCTAAGCAAATAGGTACGACCTATTGGACGATTACTGCATGGGCGATTATCTTTCAGCTCGCAACAAGGTATTTAACCCCAATTAGTGCAATGAGTTCCTTCTCATTTCATAAACAACCATTTTCAAAGACACATCTCGTGGTCATGCAAAAGGTGGGTCAAATCATTGGCAGGCAGAGAAAACATCGAAGGAGATTGCAGAAACAACTAAAATTGAGTTGAGAACTGTCCAACACATTATTCAAAAGAGGAAGGGTAGTTGGGGTACCATCGTCTTTGAAGAAGAAATGTTGCCAGAAAAAAATCCTGAGGCAATCACTTGAATGTTTGGTGAAATCAAACTGAAGAAAAACAACAGTAGAACTCAGGGCGATGCTTATCAGTGACAGTATTTCCACACAATGTAAAGGGAACTCAAGGGATTGGGACCGGACAACTGTGTAACTGTAAGCAAACCACTAATCAGTGAGGCAAGCTGGAAAAAAGGGCTTCATTTTGTTAGGGAGCATAAAGATTGGACTCTGGAAGAAGGTCATGTGGTCTAATGAGTCCAGATTTACCCTGTTCCAGAGTGATGGGCGCATCAGCGTGAGAAGCGAGGCAGACAAAGTGATGCACCAATCGTGCTTAGTGGCTACTGTACAAGCCTGTGGGGGCGGTGCTATGATCTGGGGTTGCTGCAGTTCGTCAGGTCTATGTTCAGCAACAGTATGTGCTCCAGGAATGAGGTCAGCTGACTACCTGACTACACTGAGTGACCAGGTTAGTCCATCAATGGGTTTTTTCTTCCCTGATGGCACGGGCATATTCCAAGATGACAAAGCCAGGATTCATTGGGCTCAAATTGTGAAAGAGTGGTTCTGGGAGCATGAGACATCATTTTCACGCATGGATGGGCCACCACAGAGTCCAGACCTTAACCCCATTGAGAATCTTTAGGATGTGCCGGAGAAGGCTTCGACTCTACCATCACCAATGCAAGTTCCTGGTGAAACATAATGCAACACTGGATGGAAATAAATCTTTTGACATTGCAGAAGCTTGTCGAAACAATGCCACCTCCAATGCGTGCCGTAGTCGAAGCTACGTGTATAAAAACCAAAACCAAAACCACAGATAACTCTCCTTTATTTAAGTATTAATACCACAATCAGATTATCTGCAGCTCAGGTCTATGAGTTGATTTTGCAAAAGTTACACTGTATAAGTCACATTTTACCTGTGGCTGGACTTCAGGCAGCTCTGTGGGAGTGGCAGCCACCCCTTGCCCTTCGGTCTCAGACTCTGCCTCTTCCTCGTCTACCTCGTGTATGGTGGGCGTGACGTCAGAAGGCGGCAGCGAGGTCTTTTTTTTCCTCCGCTTCTTTTTGCGCCTCTTCTCCATGCTGTGTACCCTCTTCCGTAAACGCTGGGGTACGGGCAGGTGGGTGGACAAGGGGTGGTGCATGTGGTGAAATGTGTGTCTGTGATCTGTGTCAAAGAGAGGCCATGATATCAGGTGGTTTATTCCCGTCAGCTGATTGAGCAGCTAATTCCATATCCCGTGAAATGCTTTTTGTTTTTGTGACGTATACAGATTTCCCAGCTGCACATCCGTGCCATCAATCACTCACCCCATCAGCCCAAAGGGGCTCTGTTGGATTGCAATCTGGCAAATGTGGAGGCCACTTGATTACAGCAAACTCAGTGTGATGATCAAGAAACCAATCTGAGCTTTGTGATACATTATCCTTCACAAAGCAGTCATCAGAAGATGGGTGCACTGTGGTCATAATGGGATAGGCATAATCAAAAAGACTAGTCTGGAAGCTTGTAGCATTACACCACCATAGGCAGCCTGAACAGCTACGATGGATCCAGGATCAAATTCACTCACACTACAATCCAAATGTTGTAGGAGAAATCATCATGTCATCTGTTGTCCGAGTTTAGTAAACCCATGTAAGTCGTAGCCTCAGTTTGCTTTTCCTGGCTAACGGGAGCGGCACCCAGTGCGGTCTTCTGCTGCTTTAGCCCACCTTCTTCAAGCTGCAATATGTTGCGGATTTACAGATGATGTTCTGCATACTTTGGTTGTGACAGGTGATTATCTGAGTCTATCTTGCCTTCCTATAAGCAGTAGTCTGACCATTCTCCTCCCAACATTTGCATTGTAAATTGATTCTGCACAAGCTGAGTCATGGGTCCTCCGCAGAGTGAAAGCAGTACCATGACGGGAGGTTTTTATTCTTTGCTACCTCACACATTTCAGCCTGTCTGAAAAACTCCTATACTTATTATGAACATCTCCCTAAAACAATTTCCAACTGGGATTCAGCTCAGCTGAATGCAGAAGCATTGAAGAATATTGGGATGGGATTTGTTATAGTTTTTATTTGGCTGGCAGGGTGTATACAATATATGAAAATTTTTAAACTTTTCTAGCCATTTACACTGATAGATGTCACAGAAAGTCCTAAAAATAAAATGCAGAAGTTACTCTTTTTCTGAAAATCTACTGTTGCCAAACATGTTGCAAAAACGTTCACGGGAAACTCACTAATTAGCATTACATTTGCATTTTTCCTCGTTTCAGGACGCGAGCCCTTTTTATTCCTTTGCTTCTCTCCTACTCTCTGTGCCCACACAGGCTGCAGCCTATATTTAAATACAGCCAACAGAAATATTGTTCTTTTTTCTTTTCAGACAATAAAAAGTTGACGACTGAAACGGCACTTTTAACCAACAATCGCTTCCAAGTAATTCTGGTGTGCTGGTGTGAGCCGTGTGCTCACATTGTTAAAAAAGTTGGAAACTTTGAGGAGAACCGCAGAACAAGCTGGGTGATGGTTGCACACAGTTTAAGAGGAAGAGTGATGACAGAGTTTTGTGGCCAGCCTCAGAGAAAAGATGGAAACGCTGGCCAAGGTATAAGAAAAAATGGGTTATGTAAAGCCCCCTTTGATTATATATGGATACACTTAAAAAAAAAAAGCTGATAAACCAGCCAGCCTTAGGACTACTTATTGTTTGCTTGGGCCAGGACTTTGAATGCCTTTGAATATCAAACACACAGTTTAAAAACAGTGCAATATTCAGTTGTAAGACTCTTCCTCTAATTCCTAAGACACCAGAAAGACAAAACTAAAATCGAAAGTTTTTGTTTTATACACATCGGCAGAGAAATACTCTTTATTAAAAATCAAAGGAAAGCAGCTCCATCTTTACCAATATTATCTCCTGTCAGGTGTTAGCCGTCAGCTAATCTCTTGAAAGCTAATCGAGCCTTGTACTCAACATACCCAATATATGGTTATGCTTTGGTCTAATCTCTCACCACATCTATGATGGACGGGGTCAGGATCAGCTTGGATACACGTGTATTCACAGTACAGGATATTTCAGCAGCGCTTATGACCGTGATGATGCCAATTCTGCCCAGCTAGCAACAGTAAAAGATTTTTTTTTAAACAACTGTAGAAATATCGACATTACTTGCTCGCCTAGTTCACAAAATCTAGAAAATATTTCAAATTAAGTGCGCAGTTCACCATGCTGGATTCTGCGATAACTGTACATGGTAGAAATTCATACACAAGCACAAGGGCTCTGCAGATAAAGCTGATGGAAACCACATGATAGGAGTACTGCAACATGGCTGCTGGTGCCAGACGGTCTAGTCTCAGTATTTCAGTAACTGCTGATCTGCTGGGATTTTCCCACACAGCCATCTCTAGGGTTTACAGCATCAGCTCTTTGGGTGAAAGGGCCTTGTTGATTCTTGCTGATAGGAAGACAACAGTAACACGCTTGTTATAACCAAAGGATGCAGAACAGCATCTCTGAATGAACAAAACATTCCAGATGGGCTACAGCAGCAGAAGACAACACCGTGTCAGTCCTGTGAGCTAACAGTGAACTGAGGCTACAAAACAGAAGATTGAAAAAATGTTGTTTTCTGATGAGCAGCCCTAAACCAAAATAAAATAAACATAGATATGCTAAAGAAAATGAGTGCCAGTAATATAAGAACAAATCCAAAATATCAAATTCGACATTTGACTGGATTCTCGTCCCAGTGGCTTTTTTTAAAAAAATTTTTGTGCAAGTGAAGCTATCATGTGTACACGTGTACGACAGCTTTGCTTACACTCAAAGTCTTTCTCAGTGTAGTGTCGCCCCATCCTGTCTCCACTGGTAGAAGCAGAGTCACTGATGATGTCTGCAAAGCGCTCCACAGACAGGGCTTTCTCCCAGTTCTCTTCCTCCTCTTCTTCCTCCTGGTCCTCCACGCATCCATCCTCATCTTCCTCTTCCACCCTTACCTGGACGACAGTATAAATACTTTAGTAAAGCGAAAAAAGAGTGAATGACTGCATGGCAGTAACCGTAACTTATATAACCACTCTTGCCCCCACCCCCCCGAGAGTGAACCTCAGCTGGAAGTTCCAGTTTGCTATAAAATCGGTGATACATGAAATGTGTTACCCTGATTAATATATTGTATATGCTAGCAAAGTGGGAAATCTCATCGGACAGTTCTTTAGCACGGCATACCTTGACTCAGCAGAAACAGTAACCACATGAGGGGAACATGCATGCTAAGTGAAAGTGTCATGCTAATTTCGGATGAATGCAAAACAAAGAATTATTTTTGCTACTACTTTATATAGAAACTAGCTCTGCTGTTTCTATTTCCAGACATGATTTGCACTCAAGCCAAAGAATTCTTTTTGCTGTAAAAAACAGAACAAATCGTGAGATTGTATTTTAAAATAGTTCTGCATCATCAGAAGAGGAACACAACGACTGTATATCCTCCGTTACATGCCCAGAGGACATCAAATCAATACAACAAAGTGCTAAGCAGCAAAGAACTAATGCACTAGAGAGCCCCTGGAGACAGTGAAGACTGATGGGAGTGTCCTGCCTCAGCTATCTGGTGCTTGTGATAGGTCAGAATCCCTGGCACATGCTGCTTCCTCTGCCTCAGATTGGTGCTGGCAAGGTGCGTACTTTGGCTACCGTTCAGTGGTCTCAGATTGCTCTGTGCCAGGGCTCCATTACTTCCTAATTACCAGCAGGATGAAGGGACAGGATGCATTTAATGATCCAAGCTACCTATCTGCATAAGGCTGAGGCAGATGTAGCTAGGCAGAATAAAAGAAAGGGTTTTTTTGTTGTTTTTTTTTTAAGTGAGTGAGCAGTGAACGCCTTGGCTTTACTGCTGGTCCAGCTCAATTTTGTTCATGGTTTAATGTGCTCTGTGTTCCAGTGAATCAATTTCCCCATTCGCTTCCTCATTTCCTTCACCTGCTCTGCTGAAGGCTGTTCGTCAGTGTAAGACCCCGAATTTAATAGTCCTGACATATTGCAACGGGGAACAATATTCTAGGGTGAGTTTACTGCAGACAGGGGGCCTAACTCTTTCATGTTAGCTTTGAAGTCAGACGAGGTGGAAGGACACAGGTGG
>VUQR01022918.1:18908-31355 GCA_015108515.1 Hemichromis elongatus | reverse complement strand
TGCCGATCACGTCTCGTTCAGTGTTGCTGTTTTATTGTTCCCCTCGTGACCTTGCTTGGTTGTGTAAGCATACAGTTGTCTCTGTACTCTGTACAGTTGATTTTAAATAAAAAAAGATGTGACCCAAGTTTCAGCTTCAATTCCAAGGGTTCAACGGGAGTATTTCACGAACTGTTTAAGACTCTGTCAAGTTTGAATGACAGTGAACTTGAACTCAAGGTCAGAGGTCAAGTTTGAGAGCCCGTTGAATCACTGAAGCACATAAAAGGCAGGCGAAACACTTCATGGAGCTCTAAGCAAATAACAACATGGATAAGCACTAAAACTGATTGCAGTCTTCACAGGGACACTACAGACACAAGAGGAGAGTCACATAGTTTTAGGATGAGCCACAGTCTGGTTGACCTGGGCAGGCTGGAAGTCCCTATTCCTTTAGTTAGATTTAGACAGTGTGAACTCAACAACAACAACAACAAGGCAAATATTTCCATCACCAGTGAACTGGCGGCAGGTTTCCAACGGGTTGCGTACTCACAGAGGAATGCACAAAATGTAGCAGAGCAGCCAAGTTGGAAAAATGTCACCTAAATACAACTTCCAACCACGTAGATGCAAAAGCAAAAGTGTGTGTGAAAATGACTGTACCTGATCTTGAGAAGCGGCTCGACTCGGAGAAGCTGGAAAAGCTTGTTGAGGAATTCTTCGGGATCTGACAGAAAGAACAAGAGCGGCGTGACAGCATTCCTCACAGTCTTTAACTACGTTTGCAGCATAGTGGCGTGGTGGAGGAGAACACTTACATACCTTTCTCCTGGTTGGTGAAGCCCATGTCGCTGTTCGCAGCTTCCAGCAGTCGCCTCAAAGCCATCGTCTTACTGGCACAGACGTAGCCGTACCTTTAAAAACACAGCAGCGCACAGATACCTCGGACACGTCTCACAGATATACAACAAGAATATGAGCGCAAACTAAAGTTACGAGGGCTTCAGGCCATTCTAGTGACACGTGACTGCGTAGTGTTTAAGGACTGCAACGTTTGTGGGCTTCCTATCAGAATGACATTTGTGTGTAACGACCACAAACAGAAAAATATTATCACCAAAAGGTCACTAATCTTAATAAGTAGCAGTAGTGTTAGTACTGTTATCAGATAAACATGGTTTCACAAACTCGTGCTTTAAAGCCAGTCTCAAGTGGTCACTAGAGAAACTGCAATTGTTGGTGCAGACATAGTGACAACAGAAACTGATAGTTAACAGACAGGAAATGGGCACCACAGTCTCTTTCATCAGACCTCCCGGTTCATTTAAACCAAACAATGAACAGCACAGACCTCCGCAGTGGGTTGACAATGTCACAGCGTAGAAGGTCCTGAGCCTGACTGGAGCTCTGGTCAGTTTCGGGGTCGGTGGGCCAGAATAACACACAGTCAGCAGAACTGCAGCAGGAGAACAGACTGTGGAGACAAAAAGCACACAGATGTGGCATAAAACAAGCAGTTGGGCACAATAGTCTTAATTCACATCAATCAATGAAGTCTCCTTTCTTGATTTTTCATGTTCAGCCAAGAAATGCATTGCTGCTGTTATTCTGCTTAATGTAAATAAAAGGGGGCCTATCAGGCTCACTTCCACCTCCCTGTTTTCATGATGTATACGATTCACATTCAAAATAATCCTTGTTGATTATATGCTACATCTTGGTGCAGCCCCTCATTTCATCCCAGTCTCCTTCATCTGTAGGTAGATTTGTTCAGCAGTTGTGAGCCATCAGTCTTCACATGCGCACTCTCAATGCAACAAACGTACATCGTGCAAAGAATACTGAAAGCAAGAATTAATAATAATGAATTTTGGGCATCATGTAGCCCACAAAATCAACAAAGCTATAATTTGTTCATCTGCATGACGGCTGCCTGAACAAAGCTGTTTTTATACCAGAGAGCTTCGTCCAGAAGGAGGAAACTGAAACTCTCTGTGCGAAAAAAATCCAACCAGCGAGCCGCTGTAACTGTCTGGTGTGCAGAGATGTTGCACTGATCAGCCTGTTAGACCACTTCACCATTTGACTGAGCGATTTTCTGGTCTTTACGGGTAAATATCCAAACCAGGACACCAAGAAGAAAAAGATAAGAACAACTCCGTTAAAGCACAATAAAATGAAACCATCACGGTTTTTATCAACGTGGAAGCAAAGAAGCCTTCTCAAACATTCTTGCACACAGCTTTACAATAACTGCTCCAAGATTTAAAACAGTGAACGCATTCCACATTCGGACCCTTAAAACATGCGACATTGTGTGTGCGAGTGCACTTTCATGTCTTTTTGCCTTTGATATGTTCAACTGAAGGTAGCAGTTTTAGACTGCTGACCTTCCTCCAAGTCACTGATGGAGCTGTGAGATGACGGTCTTAGTCAGATCTACTCTCTTCCTCATCCAGCAGCAGAAAAAAGCCTGTCACATGCATCACTTCTATTGGTCACATTTAATATGAGCATCCAGTACTGTAACGGTATACACATGTGACAGTAAAGCAGAAGCACAGCGGGTCTACTGTAGCGCACAGTGACAAAAACGTTCATTAGCAGCCTTTTTGTGAATTATCTGAAAGATCTGGCACAAATCTGAAAAACCAGCTTGTGTCAAAACATCATATTTACACCAAAAGTCTTCATTCTGTGAGATGTTTGAGAGTAACTTAGTTCTCAGATGTTACCTGAACAGCGTGGCATCTAGGTAGCAAGAGTTGAGGTGACCCTGGATGCCTTTCTTCCAGCCCTGGTAGAGCTCTCGGGCCTCGTCCCCCTCCACAGGAGGAGTGTGCTCCTCCACGCGCTCACTGCCCCACTCTGCAAAGGCTGCCAGCCACAGACACAGATAATGGTGTTACGTATCAGAGTGTCATAAATGCTGATTTGACAGCATTAATCAGCACATCTGCAAAAATGAGACAAAGAGCTTTGACTGCGATGTGCCGGCGTGGCCTCGTGTCAGATTACAGCCTACTTTACCTATAGAGTTGCATCGCTCCACTTGATTGACAGGCATCTCGGGGGCGGGGAATCTGGAGTCCCGTCTACAGTTGCGAAGCTTTACGAAGAGCCCCTTGTTGGTCGGGCAACGAAAGTGACGCTCCCCGAGATAACTGCCATCCGTTCCAGCAGACAGCTCCTGTTCCTGAAACACCAGGTGCAGAGGGTGGATTTTA
This sequence comes from Hemichromis elongatus, assembly GCA_015108515.1. Taxonomy (NCBI): domain Eukaryota; kingdom Metazoa; phylum Chordata; class Actinopteri; order Cichliformes; family Cichlidae; genus Hemichromis; species Hemichromis elongatus. The sequence continues at coordinate 28,146 of VUQR01022918.1, read as the reverse complement.
TTAGCCTAGTGTAAACCAGTATGATAGACGGTCATTAAACTAATGGAGTGAAACTTGTGACCTGCTACAGGCAGGCAGCCCAAGTCCTACGTACTGACCTGCCTCACAAATCAAACACACCCTCCCTCTGGGGCTTACATCACCCCCCTGTGTTTGTGCTCAGAGCCCACAAACCAAACTGATTCAACTGTTGCTGCTAAAAACAAATCTACGAAGATAATATACTAGAAGAAATCCTTTTCTGTACTGATCCTTGATGTGCCGTCAGAATTGCTATAGATGTAAAAAAAAAAAAAAGGTAAAAAATCAGTGTAGCCTAAGCAGTAACCTCTGTAACTAAAAGGTGAAGCCACGGCAGAAGTGCCAAAAAAACTGCAGTACCTTTAATGCCCACTTGAGGCTGTCTCCCAGGATGAGTCAGTCCCCACAGACTCCTATGATAGCAGATCTTTATCGCGCCACAGACAGTGAACAACATGCTGCAACTTCAAGTGCCTACAGGTAAAACCCCCTCCAAAAAACCCCCCAAAAAAAATGCCAATACCAGGAAGTGGGTGGGACCCAAGGTAAACGGCATCCACCTGGATACTGGAGTTAGAGGTATGGCTTCTTTGGCAGTCAGAGCCTGCTAAACTTCACCTCCACTAATATGAGCCAGTGACAAAATGATGGCTTTCTTTGATGCAGACTCGAGTGTAGTTTTACTAATTATTCGTTTGTGACATGTGTGTCTAAGCACTGCGCCTGTACAGCTTATGCATGGGGCTAACTAGCTGATGAGTTCCTGGTGCCTTCATCCATCTTTTGTTCTGTCTATGTGTAGATACTGAGATGTCACACATTTGTCTGTCCTCTTTTGAAGCCTCAAGTTTGCAACTCTGTAAGTTCAGTCAAACTGCTTTGTTTGACCTGTTTTCCCCTAATGTGACGCTAATTTACAAAATGGAAATCATGTTGTAGTAATTAAAACTCGGAACTAAAGACTGAGCCCGTGAGCCCGCCGGGTAAACATTTACTGAGGTCATGAATCGACTGATGAGAATAATATATACAAAGTATTTATGTAATGAGGAGCTGTCCTCCAAAACCTCAGCATTAAAGCAGACCACCTGTGGCCAGCGCAACACAGAGCAGAATCAAGAACAGGCAATACTTCATCAGCAATCAATCCATGAGAACCAATGAAATGCCGACGGTTTCTTTGAAAAGAGAATGTACGGAAACACGAGTGCTTGGTTTGAAAGGTATCCTTTAACAAAGGCTGAATGATCGTTTTAAGTGTAAACTAACTGTGGCTTCCTTTTTCGTCGCCCTCATAAAAGTTAACAGGAAGTTTGTGCAATAATGAAAACGGACGTGGTGAAAAATGTGGTGATGGAAATAACCTGTTTTTGTTCAATAATAATACTAAAACAACTTTACCAGCATAAGAAAACAATGATTCAGTTATACTGAGTGTAAAATCTCATTAGTAATGAAACAGAGGCTCAAAGTGTCCTCACCAGTTCGATTCCTGCCACTGGCTCTGAAATCCTGCTTATCCATCCAATCCAGCGGATAACCCCAAACAGCGGCGGATCGTTCACCTCAACCATCGACCCCACCTCCAGATTGCTGCCCGGTCCTTCCTCTCCATTCTCGGCTGCGTCGTCACCGTTACCCGGAGCCCTCAGTGGCGAGGCGGGGCCGTGTGTGCCGTTGGTGTGCTGTTGCTGGCTGGCTGTGAGGCTTTGCGGTTTGGGAGGAGGTAAAGGAGGAGAAGGAGGAAACCCGGGTTTCTGGGCGGGTTTTGGCGGAGGCAGAGGGGGAGATTTAATTTCTGGTTTGATAGGGGGCATCAGGGCTATCTTTGGAGCAGAGGCAGGCGGCGACACGGGGACTGATTTAGTGACCGGGGGCAGTGCCACCTTCAGGACGGTTCTGGAAGATTTGTGAGTAGGGTTGGTTCGATGGGACTTTTCTTCTGAGGACGCAGAAGTGAAAAAGTTAGATGTTTATTTTTATGTTATGCTCCAGCAACGCGTCATCTCTGCAAAGCTCAGGTGTAAACACAGTTGTGTCCACATAGCCCTCATTCATCCCTCTCAGCCCTTATGACAAAACATAATTCCTTGTTTCGACTGCGTTTCCAGTCGGCTCATTTACACATCTCTGTATTTATTTTACGTAGTGATTGTTGGTGTTAGTTGTTTCTTTTCTGCAAGATGTTTATAAAAAGGTGAGGTCAAAAAAAATGTGGGAAGCGACCCATTACAAGCAAAAACGCTTCACAATTTGACGTAAACTTTGTAAGTGTCTCCTTCAAGGTCGTCGTTTGCTGCTTTTTATCGCTTCTACCAAAAACAAAAGAAAGAAAGGAAAAAAAGACAGCGACCGAACGAGCTTTGTTTCATTTTAGGAAGTGTACTGATTCACAGTTCAATTCCTATTTAATTTATATAGCAGCAAATCACAAAAAGAATATTGTAAGTAAAAAGAGCCTCCAAAAATACAGAGAAAACCCCAACAATAATATAAAAATATAACCCCGTCTGAGCAAGAGCTTTGGCAAAAGTGGGAAGGAGAAACTCCCTTTTAACAGGAAGAAACCAGAACCATGCTCAGGGAGGGGCGCCCATTTGCCGCACCCGGTTGGGGGTGAGCGGATGAAAACAGGAAACAGGACATACTGTGGTAGCCACGGAATAACTGTGTTTGTAGCTTAAATCAGCACTCAATACCAGAAAACTGAACATGGTCCTGGTGACAATCCCGAGCTGACACAGCGCTTTGTTGGGGTTAGACACTGGAGACTCTTGATCTAACGACTGCTGTCAGCTCGACAGAAAAGCTGCACTTGTGCCTTTTCCCTCTTCATGACTTCAGTTCAGGGTAAAGGAAAATTATTGCATCACTGCACGTAAACAGTTTAAACATGTCTTGCTTTGCACCTAAACCAATTTATTTTAAGACGACTGATTAAAATCTAAACTTTAAAATCTAAAGTTATTGAGTGAGTCACCAAAAAGAGGTTACAAAATCTGAAATAACTAAGGCCTGAACTTTGTGAGTGTAAACAGCTGCTTTACCTAAGGAAACCTTGTTGGCTGACACCAGGGCTCCATAGAGGCTTGAAGGAATGTGGCAGAGCTTCTCTCCCTTGTAAGTCCCATCCCAGTTACCATCAGGAGTGTCCTAATGCACGTAACACAGGGTCAAACATTAAATGCAGATAGAACGGATGCACGTTTACATTGCATAAGACTGTCAAAGCGAGGGAAAATATTTTTTGATAACAGTTAAAATGTGTCTTATTTTCTTTATAAAACAAAACAAACAAACAACTTCTCTCTCTCGTGGGCCATACTGACCAGAAGGGCTCCCACGTACACTCCTGATGAGGCCCGTCCTGGCAGGGGCCCGCAGAACGCCACGTCCCCTGCGCAGACTTTGTCCTCCAGGGGGAAACACACGCGCTGACCAAGGCGAAACAGGGGGGGTGACGTAGGGCCTCGGACATGGTTTTGAGCTGTGATGGGTGCCGACTCTGCAGTTCGTGGGAGGATGCTAAAGGGGGTCAGCTGAAAAGAGCTGGTGGGATGATGCTGGTGGAAACTAACGTGACGATTGTGCTGCTGGGGTGGCAGCTGAAAATGATGGTTCGGACGGCCATTGCTGCTATGGTGACCGTTGCTGCTGCTGCGGTATTCTCGCTCGCGGGCTCGCTGGTGTCCTTCGGAGCTGCTGGACCACTGACGGGGCCTGATGTGGCTGGCTGGGACGAAGAGGGCGCAGGCATCGGGGCAGGTGAAGAACCTCTGGCCTTTGTAAGTGCCGTTGCTTTGTCCCCTACCCACCGCTGAGCCCTGGAGGACAATCATACACACACAGTTAACATAGTTACACTGCAAGTGACACAACAACTCAGTTCCTACATCGATGGCTTGTATATAAACCTATGATTTGATTGTCACGGATATTTTGTTGCAGTTTTATGCTGGGAAACCTCGGACCTTATGTCTGCATTAATTGTGCTGATTGTACCAGCCACTAAATATTGTTGGCAAGGGCACTCCCTGATGGCAGCAGCCTCGCTATCAGGACAGCAAACTGTAGGAAAAGTGTTAACTTATTAAATAAAACTTCCAAGAAGGAAACTTCCAAATGTTTCTTTTCAGATAAAATTAGCTTTGGTTAGTCGCCGGAGTAGATTCACCCTCTTCAGTTTACCTTTAATTTATTTTAGAAATGTTCAACAGAACAGATTCAAGATCCTCAACATGAGTATTACAACATAAACACTTAAGTTAAAGCCTCCTCACACAGGTTGACAGTAGGCTCAACTAACATGACAAATATGAAAACACAGCACAACAGCAGGTTGAAGGTTAGTCATCATATGTGAATGTCTGTACTGATGAATAATAAATAAAATTTATGCAAACACAGAACTACTGCACAAGCCAGCGACAGTTAAAAAGGAAGCATTGTGAAGGATGTGTTTTCATGTATACAAACAATTATAGGATTGTGTGTCTTTAGTGCATGATTATGGGTATTTAAAATGAGCACACAATCCTGACTGCCTGTGGGAAGAAGCTCTTGCAGAACCTTTCAGTTTGGTGCCTCGTGCTGTGAAAGCGTTTGTCCAATGAACAAGGTCCAAGCTGGCCAGATCCCAGTCTGATCAAGCATCGCTTGAATGAACCCTCTCCACAGAGGCCTCACCCAACAACAACAACCTTTAGGACACAAAGGATCAGCTGCCAACACCACACTGCCAGAAGGTATAGGACCCCCCCCAAAGGTTCACATCCCAAGGGTCTGCAGGTTTGGCAGCACAGGGGCAACCTGAACAACATTAGGATGCTTATTAAAAAATATCTGTCTGTCTATTCGTTCCTATATAAAACATATCTGTTATAAAAGATACCGATATAAACCAAAACAAAAAACTACAAAAAAGATGCTAAAACCACTGATCAGTACAGGTTACCCGATTTCACACACAGGGGGGGGGGGACGACCTGTGATTATTTGATCTCATCTGGTGTTAGGAAAATGTAGTCTATGGACAACATGTATAACCCGCATTCAAATGGGGAGTGCAGATGTTTTCCAAATAGGATTGCCAGAGGGTTAGGGTTAGTTGAAACTTGGACATAGTTGGGTGTCAACAGGACAATGTTCCCGAACGCACATTAAAACTGAAATGGATGAAAGTGGCTCACACTGAACTTCTCAAAGGCATTTCCAAATCCCCGACTTCCATCCCAATGAAAATTTATGAACTACGCTTAAAAGCTGGGCCTTTGCAAGGAAAAGTTTAAATAAACTCTACCAATTCTGCCAGAACAGTTGCCAAATATTCAACCAGAATAATGCCAGAAGCTTGCTGACGGCTACCAAAAGAGTCACGTCATGGTGCAACTTGCTAAGGGATCCTTAACTATATATTTGTGGGGTGTGTGTGTATATATTTGAGCCTTTATTTATATGTAGATTATAGAAAATCCAAATTTCTTCTTAGTTTTTTTAAGCTGTGCACCCAATTTTTGTTGTTTTTAAAGTCATCAAAGATGTATGCTGTACAACCATCCCACCCTGTAAAAAGAACAATTCAAAATATCATTATGAGCCCAAAATGACCCTGACATTTATGCCAGTGAAGAGTGGATGTTAACTTCTGACCACAACTGTAAATAGTCTGCCACGGAGGGTGGTTTTAACAGTGTAGCTGATTGGTGTATCGCTAGCACCCACAGAACAGTATCAGCGCTGATCCTGTGAAGCTTCTGGGTAATGAGCCAAAATAAGAGTGACTTTATACTCTGGCTCTTTAGCTGCCATCTTTTTTTGCTCGGGTTTTCGTGCTGAACAAGTAGTGTAGGTAGTGAGTGTTATCCTTTAAGAAACCACAAAGCAGGTTCAACAGTATCAGCTACACCGTGCAACAACAAGTAGTTCAAACTGCTGATTAAAGCCACTTTAAATATATGAAAATTTAAACAATCCAATGATGAAGCCAACCTTGAGTTGGACCCCGAAATACACAGCGCTGCTCCCTCTGGTCAGAGGCCCGATGTACTTCAGCTCTGCCTCTGCCAGCTCATCCTGCTGGCCTATTTGGACCCACAGCGGGGAGTCAGACGGCAGAGAAGCCAACTGCTGCAGCTTCACAGGCTGGCCTGAAAAACACAGAACAATAAAACAAACAAACAAATAATTAGAAGATTACAAACTTCTAATTACATTTGATTAACATACTGTGGGACAGTTTTTGGTCACATTTCAGGCCATAAATGTACTTATAATAGAGAAAAGCTTCAGTGTGCTCTACAATTACTGTGATAAACAGCCATTATAGTGTGCAATAAAAACAGGGCAGCTTACCAGTAACTGGCAGCGCCTAAAACACACAAATCTGAACTCTCTCTCCTCAGATAGTGAGCTAAATCAAGCTTTGAGTATATTTTAAGTAAGCAGCTGTAAAATATCCATTATTTTCTGTCTTACTTAGAAGTTTTAGTCGAGCCTCTGGATCTGTAACTGCCTCTAGCAAGCCAGTGAGGTCAGTTGGGATATCAACTAAGAATCTCCTGTCTATTTTTCCCATGAAGTCATTGTCCAACACCTGCAGGAAAGGAGGAGAAACAAATGTGGGAGAAAGAAACGGGAAGAGGGATGGTGGTGTGGAGTATGAAGCAGAAATTAAGCACAAAACAACAGGAAATTTAACTCTAACGATTTTAAAAGGAGGAACTCAGCAGCAGCTGGTGGATGCCCTCCTCTGAAGAGCAACACGGTGAAACGGGCCACTAAGTGATGCATGATGTATATAATTAACTAAGACTGCACAAAAATACCACTTTAAAAGTCTTTTCCAAATATTATCACAAAAGAATTAAGTTTACTTCACCGCTGTTAATTCATTTGAACAATTCTAGGCCTATAAAAGAGAAATAAGAACAGCTTCTATTAGTAAAGTTGAAGCTGACAAATGGTAGCACCTTTCAGACTCTCCTCCTAGCACTACACAAAAAGTTCCTCCATGTATCAAATCTCTCGTGTATTATCGGTGGATGCAAATATATGTTAATACCTTAACCCAAGGGCTGTCCCCTTTTCTACCAGAATCTTGCTCCTGGCAGATGAACCCTCGTTGCAGCGAAATGGTACCTTCCAGCTGGTCCCGCACCTTTATGTCGGTCGAGATCAAGAACGTTTTGGGGGGGCGGCGCTTCCTGATCTGCTCATGGGCCCCTGACATCTTACGTGTGTGTGAAGTATGGCTAGTTCACAGTGGAATTAACCCCTTCATTCTTCTAAAAATTTGAGAAAAATAATTAATTAAAAGACAAGTATAGAAGGTAAAAAAAAAAATAAAAAAAAAAGAAACAACCTGTCTGTCCGGGCCAAGTGGCAGCAGCAGCAGGTAAAGTTTAAATTCTCCTCAATGGCGTTCAAAGTGAACGCTTGTCAAAATACCGCTAAAACGGACAAAGGCTAACTTTCCGTAATTTTCTCAACCGACAAAGACACGCAGTTAGTTTAGTTAATTTTCGTGGGCGTCTATCAGAAACTCACCAACTTCATGGGCTCCGACCGTCAACATTTCCCCTCACATTTAAAGGAGCTCCGCTGCAATAACAAACTACACTGTGAAGCAGGAAGCGGGCTGACTGGCAACGGCGGGGACCAATAGCAAGTTAGAAGCCATAACCGAGGGAGGAGCGTAGACCAATCAGAGCGTTTCTGGGTGTTACCATGTTAGGCAAAGGGGGAAATTCCACAGTTCTTGTTAAAGTACTCACTGATGCATGTAGGAAGCTTCCACACACACACACACACACACTACAGAGACACATCAGTGTTTTTATTTTTATTAGCTTATAAATAGAGTGAATTCTTCCATTTACACAGAAATACACATCCAAAAAAAGAAGAACAAGAACAAATATTCTGTGCACAATCAGAAAAAGATTGCAATGCACAAGCTCCTTCAAAACATAAAATAAATCTTTTTAAAGTGCAATATTTCCAAATGTGCATCATGTGACTCTTTTTAATGGCGTAATTACACTGATATACTGATGTTTTACAGCATAATTAATGACAGCTATGGGTCACACTGGATAAATAAATCATATTTCAGAGTTATACGATTTCATTAAATCTCTCTGGCTCCAGCAGTGAAGACATATGACCAGCCAGTCCGTTTAAAAAAAAAAAAAAATCACAATAAAAGCACATGTTAGAGAATAGTAACAATAATACTAAAAATATCACAAAAATAAATACATTTTACACAAATTACTATCCCATGGTACAGCTTGTGATCACCTCAGGTTGAAGCAAGAATATTACCAAACCTGTTTCCAGCTGCACATATATGCCTTTTTCATGGGCATCGCTAACGTTATGAGCAGTGCCAAAGTTTACCTTCAATGATGAGCCATTATATCAGAAGATAGCAAATGCAGCAATACAGTAAAAAAAAAAGTGAAAAGTGTAAAGATATCTGAGCTTAAACCTAAATGTCTGCAGTGAAAAACATAAATAACCTCAAATAAAATCCTCTAAATGTAAATCCTACATAATCCTTCATATAACAGCTGTGATCTTTGGTACCTTGTAACTGCAAGCACGAATCCAATGTACCAAAAAAAAAAAGGAAAAAAGAAAGTATATTTCATTTAATGTTTTCATAATAATACAGTGAAAAGTGTCTGCAGCAGTTTCACAGGCTAACACAATACAGAAACAGTAAGCAGCAGGCGTGGAAAGCTCCCTGCTTTCAGTTGCTTGCTTGCAGTTGCGCGCCTTCCTTCGACCAGTCTAAAGAGGCGTCTCCTCGGTGCTTGTGAATGATTGCTGGGTGTTGAACTTGGCTGTTACATCACACAGTGGCCGTGCAGGTGTCTGTAAAGACCACCGGCCTGGTTGAACATAAACAGCGGGGTTCTATTTTAGGTCCTTCACACTGATTGTGTTTCTCCGTGTGGAAAACGAAAAAAAAAAGAAAACCCCAGAAAAAAGTCATGCAAGTGCGAGCCTGGCTGCTACAGACAAACAACGAGCACCTGCAGCTCGTGTCTGGGCCAGTGAAAGCTTGATCAGAAATCAGGAGACGAGTGATCCGTGTTAACGAAATAGGTGGTGAGCTCCCCTTTCCCCTTCACGTTCACTTTTCCTCTGAGAGTGACGCCATATCCCACGGTCTGGAGCATCTGGGACGTCTCCTCGGTAACCTGCAAGC
>VUQR01022918.1:0-18888 GCA_015108515.1 Hemichromis elongatus | reverse complement strand
CACGCTTTTTTAAAAAAAAAAAAAAAAAAAAAAAAGCCTAGAAAAGCACCTGAGGCAACAGAAAAGAACAAGAGACAACAAGCTGCTAAGGCAGAGCTCACAGCTCAGTATGAAAGAAAAGATTCTAAGATGCTGCCATGCTAGAGTCACACTCAGAAAAGTCCTGTCGCCAGTTGCTTTGATTATATGAATCAGACTACGGCCTGTCTGAGCATCGTGCTGACACTGAGCACATCCAACCAATGAGGAGGGGAGGAGACATCAATGCCTTATTGCAACGAGAGCCTGAAGGTCTCAAAGAAAGGGACGTTCTTTTATAGCAATAAAGCAACTGTTTTGGGACTTTTTGCATAAAATAGTAGTAGACTAACCCGATGGTATGACAGGGTAAACCATTGTTCCTCTAGAACAATTCGTTTCCAAACGCACGGCCCGAGGACCAGAATTGGCCCAGCAAAGTTGTATGTGTATATATATGCATATATACAGATCTGCAGTAGATGGTTTCTGTTTGGATATCACTAATTTCTTTCTCTACCCACTTTTAAAAAATCTATTTAATTTAATCTTAAAATCTACTGGAAAATCTACTCTATACTTGTATACCTGGTTCAGTATCATATTAAAGCTTTGAATCAACACTAATGTTTTTTTAGAATTTGCATCCAAAGAGTCAATCTTAAATTCTTAAAGTAGTCTTGGACAATAGCACAGTTTTCTTTGGACACTGGCTGCTTTTTTACTCATTTTCAGTCCAGTCCTTTTACCTTTGTTTGCTTTACACTGACCTATGAATGACCTTCAAGCATAAAAAAGGCTCCAAACAGAAAAGAGAAGAACTTAATTTAGCCACTTTGTTACTATCAACCTGTTTTAAAAACATTTAATTTGTTTCATTTTCTTCAGTTGAATCGTCACAGTTCACAGTCACAGTTCTGGCTCAGTTTGACCCAGCATTTTGAGTTTCTTGTGTTTTGATTATAGTTTATGTTCTGATTTAGGAGTAGTCTTAGTTCCTGTATTTCCCGTTTAGTTCCTTGATTATTAGCTTCCCTCTTGCGTCTTGCTTTTCTTGTGTTCCATTCGATCTTCCCCCCCAGCTCGTCACGTCCCCTCTCGTCTGCCATTCCTCCACTCCTCCGTCAAACTCGTGCATCAGTCATTCATTTCCTGTTTTATTGTGAAGGCCTTATGTTCCATGTTCATCTGCTTAGTTCAGCTTCCCTGGTCTCGTCATGTCTGATTTGTCCCAGCTGTGTTCCTCATGTGTTTTCTGTTCCCTCGTTGTTGTACTGTGTATTTAAGCCTCTGTCTCCTGTCTCTGTCTCTCCTTTCACTGTTATTTTTTTATTAAGCTTAATCTTATCTTACATGGGTGTAGCAATTCTCCAAAACCATCATTTAGTAGGTTCATATTTCAGTTATCCTTTAAAGCAAGTGAATAGTCACAAATAAGTTGGGGAAAATAAAAGTCTTTTTTACAGGCCTGATTCCATCATGAATCTAAATACAATTTGATTTGATTTTATTCTATCTTAATAGAACTTCTTTTTTGTTTTTTTCCTTGAAATATTTGTTTTGTCATTTTGTTTTATGTTATTTTATTGAGCGATATATTTTGTTCTTCTTCTATAAGCTATTTCATTGTAGGTCATGTTTGATTTGTAGCCGCTGTAACAAAGAACTTTCCTAACCATTGAGATTCAGTAAATAAAGTTTATCTTATCTTTCTAAACAATGTTAAAACTTTCACTAGACTGGCGTACTTTAATAAGGCATTAATGCCTTTGCAAACATCAGTAAATCACCACATAGTACTGTATTATCATTATTATAGGCTTGTAAAACCACACCCATCAAACACTGGTGAGAGGAAGAGATTCACGATGTATTACATTTATTTTTCATTTTAGAAAACCTGACCTGGATCTTGTCCAGTACTCCTGTGCTCTCCATCCTGCTGGCCACATTAACAGAGTTCCCCCAGATATCATACTGAGGTTTATGAGCTCCGATAACTCCTGCAATCACTGGGCCGTGGTTGATCCCTGAAGGTGAACATCAGACAGAAATTATCTTATGGTTATCAAGACAGCCCACGAATGTCTAAGCAGGTAAGATCAGCGCCGTCAATGCAGCTGTGTTTTTAAATCATTTAGCTGTTTAATAAAAATTAAAAATACATATACACGATGCAAATGCGACTTCTCATTTGACTGTGAAAATAACAATAAATAACAAAACTATAAATAATCTGTAAAATCTGCTTTATTCTTCTGCAGAGACTCACCAATCCTCAGTTTGAAGCTGTTAAAAGAGTGTGTGTTGATGACCTCCAGTTTGGCCATCAAAGCGATGGCGAACTCCACCATGGAGCGCACGTGGCTGTAGGACATGTCACATTTCTGTAGGGGGAGCCAGAGGTCACACTATTCAGTCAGAGGGCGTGTGTGCAGTTTGTTTACACTTTACAAGTAGACCAGAAGACAGCTTTGCAAGTCTGGATTTGCTGGTCCAAATTCTTTTCTTTAGTATGTCAGTCATCCTGTGTGAAGCCAGCAGGTAACGACCCGCTCAGCACGGTGATAACCTAAATCTGTGACTTCACAAACCTTGCTTTCATCCCCCGGAGCTGAGTGCGTCAGCCCTGCAGCAGCCATGTAGGTGCTGCCGATGGTCTTAATCTTCTCCACCGAGGAGAACTTGGGCTTTGAAAGAAGCTGCATGAAAGAGACACAAAGAGGAAGAGAGAGTGAGCAAAAGGCAGAAAAGACAAAATGTTCCAGCACGCTGGCGCTAACAGCAGCAGCAGCACCCGTCAGCGTCAGCTTCCTCATACCTCATCGAAGTCTGAAATGATTTCGTTGAGGAATCGCAAACACTCCAGGCCGTCTTTGTTTTCGCTCGTCTCGTTGTAAAACTCTTTGAACTGAGGCACCGATGCAAACATCACACACACGCACTCGTATGACTGACTGTACAGGTCCTAAAAAAAGGAGGAAAAATAAAATTATGATAAGAAATATACAAATCCAGAATAAACACATTTTATCTGATCTGCATGCAGGATCCATCAAAGGTCAGACCTGTTCTGCTGCGTTTTTCATGCGAAACTCCGAAAAGGTTTCACAACTCGAAACTAACATGCTGGTGCCAACACTCAACATCCAAATACCTTGGATTTTTTCCCTCTACAGTGGCTCTGCTTTCAGATATGGCTGATTGAATGATTGAGGTGGTACAAATAGTAAGTAAAATATATGAAGCATAAACTTTTTTTCCCCTTTATTTCCTGTCAAATATGTGCTGTTAACCAATGATTCACACGAGGCCAGCGTATCTACAAGTAAAGGCCGGGAGAATTAAAACCACTGTTTCTGAGACAGTTGTCTGCTCTTTGCACTGTATGATCAAACGGAGTGGAAATCCACCCACCTATCATTCACAATCCTTCTGTTTGCAAGGGGCAGCCAATCAGAAGCAAACTGGCTTGAAGGCAGATGAGATAAAGCAGCTTGTCTTTGATAGCGGATGAACGGAGGAGCTGCACCGATAAACAGCAAATATAGGGGCGTGCAACCGACTAGATTTGGACTTTCATTAAAATTTTGGCTTCTTATTCTTATTTTGTCAACACATCCAGATGAAATCAATTCAGATCACATTTATTCTTTTTTTTTTATGTCAAATAATTAAAGTTTTCTTCTCCATGAATCCATCCATCTTCTGCCACTTATCCAATTCAAGGTTGGGGGTGGGTGGCTGAAGCCTATCCAAGCTGCCAAAGGGTGAGAGGAAGGCTACACCCAGGATAAATCACCAGTCTATCACAGAGCGATGGACAATCATTCACTCCAATGGCCAGTTTGTGAATCACCTAACCCCACTTACTGCATTCTTTAGACTGTGGGAGGAACCCAGAGAGAATCCATGAAGACATGGGGAGAACATGCAAGCTCCACACACAGAAAGGTCAAATGGTGCATTTCAACCCAAGACCTTCCTGCTGTGAGGCAAAAGTGCTAACTGCGTGCCGACGTGCTGGTTTGTTAAAAATATTCCTTTAATCTATGTGCAATCTTGCCGAATGATCAAATAAGGCAATTGAACAGTGAATCATGTAAAGCTACTCTGGCAGAGTGCAGGGATAAAAATATGCTGATGCAAATGAGCCTTACACGTCCTCGGAATGTCACACAGCAGAAGACAACTATGAATATCAGGCTCGTGTACAACTGGATCTGTAATGAACGGTAAAAAATAGCAGTTGTACATCTTTTATTTACCTGGTTATTGATGTTTTTGCCCATGAAGAAAGAGGCGACGTGAAGCGGCAAGACGTTCTGCAGGAGGAGCTTGTTGACGTTCTCCATGGTCTCCATCTCGTCTCTCTCTGTCTGGAAACAGCGCTCCAGCAGGAAATCTACACGGCAGCTCAGCTCATCCTGAGACGGAAGCAAAGAGACAAAGGTTTAAATCTGGATGTGTAAATCATGGCATGTCCTCCGTTAAAGAACTTTTTGCACACACAAGCGCAAACGCACACACTCACCTGTCTGGCCAGTATGATGCATACAATGTAAAAGATGGAGAGCCAAATCCCAGACATGATTTGAGGGTCCTTCAGGACTCCGGGTCTGTGGAAAATCACATTGATGTTATTATATTAAGAACCGTGCAGGCTTCTAACATATTTCCATTACATATATGTTCAAAGAACAGTGTCTTGTGTCACACGCAGCCGGTGGGGCCGGCACCCCCGGGCAGGCCTCAGTCTATAGAAAGCCGATGAATAAGTAATGCTGACATGAAACTCCAGACCAGGATTCACAATCTGGACTCTCAGAGGTAGACAAAGGGTAGGAAATCCAACACTTTGGCTGGGCAAAACACACTATGGCCCAGTTTCACCTCATCTCCTACTTCCTGAGGAGGCTCGTCCACATTCAGTGCTATTCTAAACCAGAGAGCATAAAGTGGAAGTGGATAATGAAGACACCACCCACGCCCAATTAATGATTAATAGCACACTTTGAAAGCGTGCTTGTTTTGTGTCTGATCAGTAATAAACCAAAGCCAAAGGCTTATCCTGGTAATTCGTTTACCTTTTTTATTAAAGGTCATGCTTCTCAGCTGGAAAAGGGTGGAGGACATAGAGCAGGGGTGGAGGGACTCCAGGCCTCGAGGGCCGGTGTCCTGCAGGTTTTAGATGTGTCTTTGATCCAACGCAGCTGATTTAAAATGCTAAATTACTTCCTCAACATATTTTGTAGTTCTGCAGCGGCCTGGTAATGAACTAATCATTTGATTCAGGTGTGTTGACCCAGGGTGAGATCTAAAACCTGCAGGACACCGGCCCTCTAGGCCTGGAGTTCGAGACCCCTGATTTAGAGTGAGGAGTTCAGGGGCTCAGAGCAGACACAATACTCCACATTGAAAGGAGCCAGTGGAGGTGGTTTCTGCTTAGACTGTTCTAATCACTAATTTATGCAGAAGTGTTTCAATATACAATAATATACAGTTATGATTTTCTTTATTAAAACAAAAAAAGTCTTAAAAAGACTGATGAAAACACATGTAGATGTTAGTTGCAGCTTTAGTTATCATAAAAATATTAACATAAGAGGAAACATTCTGTCCATAAAGTCACATTTACACCTTAAACTTGGTTGCCAACATTTAAAAAATGCTAACAGCCACCAGTGCTACCCCCCACTCTCCTGTTAGACGCACCAATGATAGAAATTTGAAAATCCCTCCTCCAGTTATCATGTTCACAGCATTTTCAGAAAATCTAAGATTGACCTTGAAAACTCATCGGAGATTTATTTATTTTATTTTATAATTGCATTTTTGAAATATTTCATTAGTTTATTTATTATATCAGTTTTTACAGTTTAGTATTATTATTATTGATAGTTTTTACAATTCTTAGGTTTTTAAAAAAAAAAAACTTTTTATGACTTTTATATTACTTTCATTTAGATACTATGGTATCAACTGATACCATAGTATCTATTTATTAAAATGTACTACAAGCATGACACATTGCTGGACTTGAACGTTGCAAAGTTGTTTTAATCTTCGCTGTTTTTTGTTTCTTTATAAATTGATGAAAAGCATTTTTTGTGTGCTGGGAATGAGGCGAGTACTCTGTTTTTCAGCGTTGGCTTTTTCATGTGCGGAGAAGTGAAATGTACTCACTGAGAACCATTATAACACAGTTCGATGAGGCAGCTTGATCTTGACTCGTAAACATAGAGGAAGAGGGCGAGGTAAACCACGACAGCCAGCGTGAGCAGCAGTGTTTTCACAGACATGCACGTCCTGGTGAACACAATCACTCCCAGCATGGCCAGCAGGCAGCAGTACAAGTAATACTGCATGTTTGGACAGAGGGAGGTGGCAGGAGAAATATGTGAGTACAACAGGTTAGGTGTGACTTGCGATGCTTCGAGTGAAATGTTCTAATAGGTTTAAGCAGCTATGTTGCTCTCTTGGCCAAATATCTTTCAGAAATGTAGGAGCTAAATGTCAAGTATTTTAGCAAAGTTCAAGTCTGTGCTAAAGCCAAAACAAACAAACAAAAAAAAAAACCCCAAGTCACATAGATCCATAAATCTAACAAACTATCATGCTGCCCACAAAGAAATTATATATATAAAGTACATTATTTAACATGTAATAAAGGCTAAGTGAAGCATTTATTAACTCACAGGCAGCGTGTAGAGATTCAAACTTTCCAACTCTGTCTTGTTGGCTATGCTGGTGCAGTTATTTCCAGGGAGGAAGTTCTGCAAGAAATTAAAATTTAAAACAGTAAAAAATGAGCTGTAACAGGGCGAAGAGGCTCAATTAGTTCATCTACAAAAGATCAGTAATTATTTAGCCATAAACTGTTTTGTTATGAATACATTTATAACTAAACACTGTGCTGTGCCAAAGTCTTTTTATTTCTTTTATTTTGTTAGGAAAATGGGAAATAGATTTAGTGATTTATTGAAACCGATGCAAACATGCTTTGAAATACATATTATTATATAGGGCATATGTTGAGGTCTGGGGAGCTGTGGGGAGGCCAATCCATGGCTGATAGTGTTTCACTGTGTTTTTTTTTTCTATCCAGATATGCTTTTACTGCACGGACAGTGTGTTTTGCATCACTGTCTTGCTGGAAAGTGAAGCTATTGCTAATCAGATGCAGATGCCAATCAGCAAATCTAAATCTTTTTATAATTTCATCAGTTTTAACAAACCATGACAGTGTTTTACAGATGGCTGTGGACACTGAGGAAAGAATTCAAATTTGGATTCATCACTCCATCAGATCTGTTGTTATTGATTTTCAGTCTGGTTCTTGTGTAATTTGCCATACCTCAGCCTTTTCTCTCTGTTTCCTTTCTTTAACCTCCTAAGACATGGCATGCACTTTTAATTTCTCTTTGCCATTTGGGCTGCTTGGGATCTGATGAATGTAAAAACAAAGAATTACCTGATTTTTGTTTCTGAGAAAACATTTGTTTTAAATTTCGATAGAACAGTGGCAGTATAACGTCCTCGTAAGAAGGTATCAGGCCCTGGTGTCCATATATGTGCACGCCAGGTCCTAGGAGGTTAAGAATGGCTTCTTCACAGCCACCCGTCCACTGAGACCATTTCTGATGAGGCTTCAGAGAACAGTAGATTGGTGGATTTTTTTTACTTTCAGATGATGGTCACCTGCCTTAGATAGTTTAGGCCTAACACCTTGTTTTGTCCTCTAGTTTCCTCAAACTGGCGTCCAGTGTGTCCTTAAGGACACACTCATTATAATGAGATATAACAGGTTTTCAGCTCTTCTTCATTAACCTTGGTTATACAAAAACACTATTTTTATGTCTGTTGGACTGAGTTTGTTAGGAGACCTGGGTCGTCGACCCAGAGTTTTGAGTTTACAATATTGTTGAACTTTGATTTTGATATTATTTATCATTTCTAGTCTTTTGTTTTCTTTGTTAATGTTCTGGTTTCTGTCTCTGTTCCTTAGTTGCTCTGTCTCCCCTGTCTGCTGTATCCTTTTGTCAAGTCCACATCTCTGTGTTATGTTTCCTGTTTTACTTTGAAGTCTGTGTCTCAGGTTATTGTATCAGATTTTGCTTCCTATGTCTCGTTAGCCCTGATTTGCCTCAGCTGTGTTTTCCTCCTGTTTCCCATTCACTGAAAGCTCCCTCTGTGTATTTAAGCCCTGTATTTTCCTCCCTTATCCTATGCTATGTTTTCTGTCTGTCTACTTAGTTTTTGTATTCTCAGTTTAGCTCGTTTTCTGTTTTGTCATCCAGCAATAAAGCTGAGTTTTTTGAGTTTATGTTTGTCTCTGAGTGTTTGCACATTGGGTCCTCCTTACCACCACTTCTGCCTGCACACAGCCTTCACATGACAGAATTATCATGCACATTTTTTTAAAGATTCAACTAAAGAAATGGGAACTAATTTGTTTTTTATGACAGGCTGCTAGTAGAAAGCAGAAAATGTCCTCTGAAAATATAACGACTGGACTGAACATGAGTGAAAAGGCAGCTGATGTCCAAAGAAAAACTTTTAAAGAACTTCAGAAAGCTTGGAGAACTGTTGCTAGAGAGCAAGCTAAAAAATAAAGCTGTTACTGGCACGACCGATGAATGAACTTACAAGATTAAGCATGGCCATCAGCAGAGTGATGAGCACACAGATGATGATCACAAACAACCGCAGCACCACCCTGGTGGAGACACCGTGGGACAGCCCAGATATCCACTGAACACTCAACGGCATCTTGGAACGCCATTTCTGTGAAACAATAAAAAAATGCTCATGACCTAACCTATGTTAATAAAGTTATTAGCAGCAATTTTAGTAGCTACAGCACATGTCTGCATGTTGAGACATTTGCACTTTTCATCTAAACTGTGAAGCACTATTTAATTCAAGTAAACTGAATACAAATCATTGCTCTTTTCAGAATTACAGTGAGATGATAACGTTGATAACTGGGTAAAAGTGAAGGGGTACTCTCGTGCAAAAACAAGCAGATGGACAGAGGTGCTGCATTACAAACCATCCTACATGTGATGTGGAAAACTCTTTGGAGAAATGTGTTAAATGTGTATTAATCATGGACACACAGTGTTTCCATTAAAAGCAAAGATATATATTTTACATTCAGGCATTTATGAGAGTTGGTATTAGATTGAGGGTATGCGTGGTTTGTTTTTCATTGTTTTCTTTGCTTTTGTCTTGTATTAAAAATAAAACATACTGGACTAAATGTGCAAAAGCTCCTGTGTGTTCCTCAATCCATTCTGAACCTGGACCATTCACATCGCAGGTGCATGTACGTGTGTTTTCTCTTCATTTAAAGAACCACTGACACTGAAACCTGGACTGTCGATAAAAGCTGGATCACCTGTTGACATGTATTAAACACAGCCCGCCTGGGTTTGTTTACCTTCAAGTATCCAGTGAAAGCAATGAACAAGAACACCACCATCACTGCAAAGGTCACACCGTAGGACACCGCCATCTCGAAGTTCCTGTGGAAGAGGGAAAATTCATAGTTCACATCACTTTCTCCCCAAATAATAGAAGACGTGCGCTTGTGAGCCGGCAAGCAAGAAACAGTGTTACTCACTTCTTAGAGACCAGCATCTGGACGGTGAAAAGAGTAATGAAAATTAAACCTAAGCAGCTCATCGAGTGGTGCAAACCCTCCACCTCTGAAAAGCTGAACTGAAAACAAACAAAGAAACAGTGTAAATGGCTTGAAAATGCTTATTAGAACCTTAAATATGCTCCTGCTTGTTCACGTGTAATTAAAAAGCGCAATAAGCTCATCTTCGAGCTGAGAATGAATCTACCTGTTTCTCTAAGTTGATGTCGTTGAACAGCAGAGTCAAACAGTTGAGCTTCTTTGCTCTCTTTCTATTAGAAAGAGTGGAAAACAATCAAGTTTTTTAATTTAATTTTAATGACTAACAGTCACGCAGTCTTATGAAAAACTAGCTTCGACAGGAGTTAAGAGAATGAGGTTGGAGTCAGGCGCTCTTAAAGTCAAATGTCCTTGATTAATTGAACATCAGCAGGTATGAGTACCTAATTTGCTGCTCTGGAGCAGTCAGGTGTTTGTTAACACAATGACATGATCTCACAGCAAATAACCCCTGAGGTCAGACCGTGAAATGTTCAGAGAAACTGCAAAAAGCTCAGACTCCACAGGCCTCAGTTAGCATGTTAAATGTTAAAGTTCATGACAGCACAGTTAGAAGAAGACTAAACATGTGTCGCTTGTTTGTTCAGTTTGTTCAAACTGGGTCATGCAACACAACAATGGTCCCAAGCATAAATATTACATCAGAATGGCTGTAGAACAGAATGAATGTGCTCTAATAATTCAATCAAAGTCCAGACCTCAACCTGACACAAATGCTTAAATGGGACCTTAAGAGAACTGTGCTTAAATAAATCCTCATTGTCAAGAACGGAGGACCAAAATTGTTCTACGTGCAGCTGAATCCTGGGGTGGAGTTTTTCAGAGGACTGTGAAAACTGTTTTAACACCAAAGGAGCACAAAAACAATAAATCTTACCTCTTAATGTCCAGCGTGTCCAGTGATCCCCTAACACTGTTATCAATGACCAAACTGAGACAGAAAGAGGAACATGTTGGACACATACACAGATTAAAGGATTTTTTTTGTTCTATTTATTTCTATTAAACTTGAATAAACAACTATTGCATTTTTGCATGACTTCTCAAATGATCTTTGGTGAACTTTTGGTACTAACCAGTCGTCCTGTGAAACCGGTCGTTCCTGAATCAATCAAGCAAACAAACAAACATGAACACAGTGAGAAACAGACTGTGGGATGTAAAGCAACCTTACTCAAATGCTGATTAGAGGCCAAGCAAAGACCCAGAGGTGATGACTGCATTTCTGGGAGAAACTGGAGAAACTAAGCAGCAACAGCACAAATGCACAGATACGTACGGTGTTTGACTTTTTGGGGCGTCTGGCCTCGGGGTTGCTTAGGCCTTCGAAGGGATTGACGCTCTTCCAGGACTGGAGGTACTGAGACATCCTGAGTGACGCTCGCTGCCTGTTCTCCCCTGGTGCAAGATGGTTGGGCTGAAATTGGGAAAAGATTACAGCTTAACATGATTTAAACTGTGATTCATTTTCCTTACAGATGCAATACAGACAACAGAGGGCTAACAGATAGGGCACACATAACGATTTACATTGTGGTTGCCGTTGTGAAATTACACATGTACACCAATGTGCTGGTTCCTTATGCTGGGCACAAACACAGCATAAGGAACCAACTTAAACAGCTAGCTGAAATTCCTAACCTGGAATGAGGCACAACACGTTGGATCTTACCGCGCACCACAAGAGCAAGAAAACACTCGAAAGAGTCAATCTGGCACCTTCTCACTTTTAAAGACAACGTGTCAAGTCAGGTATTAATTTTAGTCACGGGGTCATGTGAGCGGGAATGGTAAAAGGTATTTTCACAAGTATACTTGAATTCCTTTCTCTGCATTTACAAAGAAATTCACAAGAAGAAGAACGCTTCTTTTCTATTTAAAGTCAGAGTGTGGGATTTCCAAGGTTCCAGGAAATTAAAGGTATTTTTAGTTTGATTGGCTGCAGTATTTTTAACATGAAAATTTAATATGGGTATTAATGAGGTTACCAGGGATAAAAAAAAAATGCCAGAAAAATTTGACTGATAAAATAAAAACACAACACCCTGCTTCTGCGAATATCTGTTTTTTACATACTTGGAAAGAAGTAGGATGAAGTTCACATTTATTTGATATTTTTGGAAATATTCCTGACCCGTGTCTCACAGAGAGGCAGACACCTACCAGTCCAGCCCTCCTAGGAGGACAGTGTGGCTTCTTGGGGTCAATCACCAGGTATGTTTTTCTGCCCTTCAGAAGATGGTCCCGACTCCCCCCGTCCCCATCCTCAACTTCGTACGCTCCGTTCAAGTGCTGGAGCGTCTCCTCTGTGATGTGGACCCGCCTATAGATAAACAATCGAAATAATGAAATACCTACAACTCAGGGTTTAATTATGTTTAAACTGACTTTAAGCCTCTCTCACCCAGGGAGACCTCCAGACTCCATGTGGTTGGCTAAAGTGACGTCATCTGACCACACGTCGTACTGCCACTTCTGCAAGCCAATGACACCGCAGAGCACGTTGCCTGTGTGAACGCCTACTCGCATGTTGATCTGCACCCCGGTTGCCTCTCGTAGATTCCTACAGGGAGACAAAGGTATGAATGAAAAGTTCATCCCTGATCATTTCTGGTGCTGCTTGCCTTTTCGTCCACGGTGTGTAGAAATAAGGACAAGTACCAAAAGACAAATAAAAAAATACATATATAACTGTATATATATTTTATACAAAGTGCTTTATATAGTGCGGCAAAGATCCTACAATAAAACAGAGAAACCCCAACAGTCAGACAGCCCCCCTATGATAAAGGACTTGGCGACAGTGGGAAGGAAAAACCCCCAACCTGCTCTAGACTAGGTTATGTGTTCAGCATCAGTTACCATGGCGATTTAGCCACGTCAAAAGAGAGCTATTTTCCTGACATGGAAAACTCTGACGTCAAGCTCGACACAGCTCGCCGAGCCGTTAATCTCATAGTGCACCACACGGCAGCACAACCTCGTCAAAGGACAGACACGGAAAGACAAGTCAACAGGTGGAAACAATGAGTGAGGGCGAAATGGGGGAGGAAAGAACAGAAAGTAAAACCAGATCAGGTCACATGCGAAAACAAACCTTCAAAGTAAAACAGTAAGTAACCAAAAGACAAATGAAACTCAGACGAGGAGCCAATGAGATTAAAGAGAGACGGGCAAACCCGGAAACAAAAGAAAGAAAACACAAGAAAATAAAAACAAATCAAAAATCCAAAAAATCTGCATTTCTGTTCCTTTGGGATTTATCTATGTAACTTCCATTGTGTGTTTGTGCTTTTTCGCTTTGTTTTTTTTTCTTCTGTTGTGCTTTTTTTAAATTAAACTTCCGTTCTGCTATTCTCTACTTCCACTTCCATTTTTTTATATTCAACTTCTGTTCTTGGGAACTACTAATTACTAATGACTAAAGCAACACACACAAAAAAAGAAACAAAAGGCTGCAAATACTTTGCAGAAGTACCAATCTTCTGTTTGTGCACTGAAGCACAAGAAAAGATGGTGATGCAGCTGAAGAACATAATAGTCTTATGTTAACCTTTCCTTAGTTTAAGCAATAACTCACACTGACATCCCTGTAAAAGCTGCTTTTGTACAAAAATGTTGTTTTAAAAGACTACTTTTAAAGACTAAACAGTTGTTGTTATAAAGACTATTAAAATAACCCCCGATCATTAATGTCAATCATAAACTTCCCATCAGTAAGACGCGTGACACTATAATGTATAACACAAGACCTTACTGAAACGAGCAGCACCAGTGTATTATGGACTCTTTATAGTTGTAATGCTTCCACATTTTGCTACCCTGTGCTCCCAGCAGTGGCATGCAGTCTGCTTTCAGTCGTACGTTTGAATATGAGCGTCACAAGCATGAAGAGGAAGTTACACAGGGTACATCACATGCAAATTTACATAACTGACGTGCTTTACTCAGATGGGAAATTATTTTTGGCATGTCAGACATTTTAAGCGAATGCAAAATGTAAAGCACATTTCTTTTTTTTTTCTTATAGTCGTCTTTATGTGTGGAGAAAAAAATAGCCTGCAATGGACCTAAATATGAGTAAAACTTTAAATAACTCGAGATAAACTAACCGGATGGCAGTGCACATGTCCAACCCCATCTTGACACAGTTCTTGGCGTGGGTGGGAATGGGGTCAGGCAGACCAGACACACAATAGTAGCAATCCCCCAGGATCTTAATGCGAAGACATCCATTCCTCTACATATGGAAAGAAAAGGGACGAGAAAGTGAGTCTGGGAGGTCAGAGCCGACAAAAAGCAAGTCTTTGTCGGGGGAATGAAAGGGTTATTTTTGGGGTGGGTGTGCTCGTGTTTGCACCTTGGCGATCTCGTCGAATCTGCCGAAAAGCTTGTTGAGCACAGCGACCAGCTCTTCGGGTGTGCAGGTGCTCGCCAGCTTCGTGAAGCCCACAATGTCGGCGTACAGGATGCTACATGAAACCCACACAGACATCGAAGGATTACGTGTGTTTAAGTAGCTCAAAGTGACCAGGGGGAAAAACAGAAATACTTTAGAAAAGCTCAAACACTGAAACAATTTTCTCTTTTGAGGAATGTGAGTAAATAACTGTAATTTGGAAACTTCATCAAAAAATTTATAATCTGCTTCACTCTTTTTTCTTGTTTTTTTTTCATAAAACAGTAAAATAAAAATAAATAAATGACAATAATCATATATTAGCAGTAAATTTTGGTAAATTACCAATACTGTTATTACCAAAATGCTACGTTGGATGTTTGTGTAATAAATAGTTTTAACTCAGTATATAAAACTGTTAAAGAGGACAACATTTAGTGGGGTTTAACTGAGTATTTATGCCTTTAATTTTATTTTTTAGTAAAAACTAAGACTTTTTAAGAGCTTTTAAAAGGGCTTGTTGTTGAGTTTGAACCCCCAAATATAAGAAATTATTGTCCTAAATCATATCACATTTTTCCCTGACATAGAGCTCAGTTTGGGACATGAAAACACACATCTTTACTTTAAGCCTTATTAATTCACACTAATCCATTCATTAATGGATCTGTATTATGCCTTAAAGTCCTTCTAATCATCATAATCATTGCACACCACCCTCACATCTTCCCATTTCTGTCAACTAATGAACAAACCGTCTTCATCGTCACCTCCGAGGTTTCCGCAAGTGTACTGCAAGGCCGCGATGGCCTGCTACCAAGACAAAATCAGGACTTTTAGATGTTTTATAAGCCGTTAGAAAAAACTGCTAAGATATCTTATCAGCTAAGTCAAACTCTTTTTACACACATAAGAACAGGTGTGTAAATGTTAAAGGTGTAGCCCTATTGTACAATCTAAATATAGAGACCTTATAAAAACATTACACATAACGCAGAGGATGCATTCGATCATAATTTGGTAAGTGTGAACCAACATTAACGAACATCACAATATCACATATATGATGTCATATCAAAGTTGGGCTTATGTGGTTACAAATGGTTATAAATGTAACTTTAGTGTTTTTCTAGATCAAAGTGGTTCACAAGCACAGCGCTCTGTGTCAGTATTATGTCATTTGTGCAGACATCAGACACAAACAGATGACGTTACTGCTGCATTTGTTTGTGGATGGGTGGGGGGGGAGTAGCAGGACTGTGTGCTGGAAATTTTCATTGTGACCTCACCCATGCACACCTGAATTTTGAATTTGAGACAATTTATTACAGGTGTGCAAAGCATAAGGCCCGGGGGCCAGAACCGGCCCGGCAGAGACTCCAATCCCATCTGACCCACTTCTGAAAAGGTGAAGGAGGGCTTGAATTTTAGACTTTTAACTGTATTTTCATGGGTTTTACAGCTTTTCTGACAGATAAAGACCTACCTGATGGCCATTCATACCACACCAAAACCAATCACATGACAGATAAATTAGTTTTTTTACTATTTAGTCCACAGAAAAAACAAACAGACAACATTTTCTGTCAACTAACAAAAACTATCTGTTTTATAATTACAGGTCAATCTCATTAATGAGCACCAGAGCTCTTTCTTGAAATGTTGGACATTTATTCATATTAAATTTCTCTCAGTTACTACATCAACACTGCTTTGTCATGTAAACCTTCTTTTAAACAATCGCAGTGACTTAAAATGTAGTAAGGAGAGTTTCTAACACGCTTAAGATCAGCACGTGTCCCACGAAGCAAAATGAGCTTGACGTTCCTGATTTCCTACTTTTAAGGTCCTTGTTGTATCCAGCAGGCAAGTCCGCCCCACTAACCTGCTTGAAAATGTCTGCTATCTCTCATTTAGACATCACCAACTACCTATTTTTACATTTTAAGGACACTTACAAAACCCTTTGGGGCGGAGCATGTTTGTTTTTTGTTGTTTGTAGAAAACTTTGTGTACTTCTTGAGTTAGTTAATCCCACAGAACATGAATAATAAAATGATATAATACAATATAACCACACCAAGCACCCCACAAATGCAGAAGACGGCGAGGTGACGTCACAAAAAGGACAATCAGCACCTTCTCCTGGCGCTGCTCACCTGACGTCTCTGTGCTGCCGTACGTACAGGCTGTGAAAGTTTTGGGAGAATGATTTATTCTCGTTGTCGCTCTTGGGCATCGACAGCCTGTTTATTACCTCCGTCTTCAGCTCCACGGCGATGTACCGTGGCAACACAGACAGCAGGAGCTGCTCCTGTTGCCGGGGAAACAGACAGGATGGGGGTTACATATGTGTGTGTGGAGAGGAGAGGAGATGGGTGAGGAGTTCACAATGGCTGTAAAAGAAAGAGGCGGCCATCAAAAGCCTCCTTGAAGCGCTGCCATGTTTACTCGGTGGATCAACTTTCATCTATTTGTTTACTTGCTGTAAATGGTTTCCATTCAGGCTTGCCTATTACATACGCTGCTCGATTTCAGACAAGTGAATGATTAATCTATTGAACTAATAGCAAGAAAAGCATACAGTGTCATGTAAAGAGTACTTTAATGAGAGCGATTACACATAACGATTTTAAATTCAGTGTCAACTAAACGAGTGGCCCCCAAGAGGAATGGAGGACATTAATTAATCAAATTATCTCATTTGTTTATTTTACTACTTTAGCTGTAGGATGTCAGCTGGATTAAACCACACACTTGTATCTTTATTTCTGAAATTTGAAGCAGAAAAGAAGAAAATTAACGTTCTGGCTCGTCACACTGGCAGCGAAACAGACATTTAAAAAAAAAAAAATTCTTTTGACAGACAATAAAACGCTCCAGGCCAAAATCAATAAAGGGTGTGGTGAGACACCTTAGGTTTGTGTCATTCATGTAAGCAAATAACTGCAAAGGTAAGGAGAGCGGACGAATGCTCTACCCAAATGAAACGACAATGAAATGGGTCTGAATGGAATTCGGAGTCCTGATGTGAGTCACGTCTGTTTGAGAAGCTGACCTGCTGATATTTCTTTATTTCCTTCTGGGAGCGTATGGCGCTGAACTCCTCTCGCTTCTGATTGGATATCCGGAGGTCTTTCTCAGTCCTGTACAGGTGAAAAACCCCCACGCCGTTCACGCACGCGAACAGCACAGCATTCGCCACCAGCTGAGAGAGGAAACAGTCAGAGGAGAGGGGCGGATTTATACTTTAGCAGTCCTCAAATATTATATGTTATATGCAAAGTAGTGACACAGAGCATGAGATATGTTTCACTAACTGAGAACTGCACAGCTGCTTACAAACACATTTAATTTTATTTGATCCATAGATCATGGGCGTGAATGCTGTGGTAATTTTTGGCCTTTTAATGATTTCTGTTCTTTGTGCAGGATGGAATAATTGTATGGTGTGCATCTTTAATGACTTGAAAACAAGAATTAGGTGGAAAAGGTTTAACATATACTGCTCAAAAGTATACATACCGGCTCAAATATATATATATATATGCACTCGCTTAAACATTTAATATGTAGTGCTAAATGGTCTACAGTGTCTTCTCACTAACTTCTCGTTAGTGACAACTGTTTCCCTTTGCAGCATGAAAATGATTGGTTGGATAGAACTCACTGAGAAGAAGGAAGAAGAAGGAAAATTGTAGATTTACACAAGTTCATCAGTTTAAACGATTGTACGTAAGTAGAAGTTATTTAGATTTGTCACCACTTTGCCAAGATCTGGAAGAAGACCCACGGATGTTCAGGAATAAACCCCAAGCCTAACATAAAGAGGAAACTGCTGGAACACCAGCATCACTGTCAACTGTTTGAAGACAGTTTTACGTCGTCATGGACTGAGAGGTTGCCGACCAAGATCGAAGCCCTTGCTCCAAAATTGACACCTTCAAGTTCGACTGAAATTTGCAGCTTCCCACATGGACGAGCCAAATGCCGTCCGGAGAAAAGTTTTATTGTCACACGAGAAAGTCGTGAATTGAGGAGCACGTACCCAATTACAGACTTAAAAGCCGAGCTGAATGAGCAAAGACCCTGACCTTTGTTTACAGAAGCAGAAAAATCCCAAACCCCCAAAACAAAGTCCTTAAATCCAAATTCGGAAACAGACGGGCCAGCTCTGTCCTGGGATGCACCCTGGACCCAGTGCAGGTGGTGGGAGACAGAAGGACTCTGGCCAAAATAACATCTCTGATGGACAGAGTCTCCCACCCCATGCACGCGAATGTTGCTGAACTGCAGAGCTCCTTCAGTGACAGACTGCTGCATCCTCGATGCACGAAGGAACGTTTCCGCAGGTCCTTCCTCCCTGCAGCTGTCAGACTGTACAATCAGAACTGCTCCCAACAATCATAGATGTTTACATCAGCGCTGTAACTTGCACTTTCGGTTGATACTATTTATCAACCAATTCACACTACAACCAGGCTGGCCTCTTATCTTATCTGTATTTAATTTATTAATCTAATAACAGTATGGTACTTAGTTTTTGGTAATCAGTGTTTTTTTCCTTCATGTAAATATGTAAAGATTGTGTATGTCTCTGTTCTGTGTCTTGTGTACTGTTTGTTTGTACATGTGTCGTTCTTGCTGCTGTTGCACCCAAATTTCCCCTTGTGGGACAATTAAAGGATTATTCTATTCTATTCTATACCAGCCAAAGGTGGTTTAAGCTTTTATTCGACAGCGATAAGAAAAACTACGAGCTCTG
>VUQR01022917.1:0-18121 GCA_015108515.1 Hemichromis elongatus | reverse complement strand
TCATAGATGGAAATTACATCCAAGGTACTGAACTTGAAAACGAGCCACATGTTCATTTACACTCAGTGATTTTTTGACAGCTTGAGTGGGAGCTGAGACCTGCAGGTTTCCACACTCCCATTCACAGGCCAATTTGTAACTTAAGGATTTTTTTTCTTTTTACTTCTCGCCTACACTAACTGCAAGACTGTGACCCCATAAAGATGCCCGTTCCCTCACCTAATGACGGCCCTCAGTCCTGTCACCGGTGATCTACAGCCTAATTCAGTCTGCAGACACTCTGAGCCTGCCTGATGCACTTATATGCACACAAATATGCTTCTTCCTCTGCTCTGGCAGGTGGGTGTTTGCGAGGAAGAGGACAGCAGCCTGTATAAATATAATTCCTTGTCCTTGGCTGAGCTTCCAGAGGAGAGAGGCCTTCACCCTGCCTCATCAACACACCAGTGAGCTTCAACTCTGACCTATCAAGGCAGGCGTAGAAAATAATTTGGCAGGACAGTGACGAGCAGGGGCAATTGGCTGGAGGAAGATCAAAGCTGGCACGGACAAGAGCAAGAGTGTCGGGGAGATGAGGAATCAGAGTCTTTATGTAGGGCAGTATGAAAAAGAAGATTTTTTTTCTGCCTGACATATGAACAGAGGAGCGGGAGAGAAAAGGAAGAGCTGCGGAGCCTCTCTGGCAGCTGGCAAATGGTGTATTAGACTGAACGCAGTCTTTAATCCTCCCCCTAGCTCTGGGTCGCTGTCATTTCAAGTGCAGCTGGACTGAACAAACAATAATGGCTCGACCGTTGCAGAGGGCTGGACAGCTTTTGTGCGGCTGAACGTGTGCATGTGAGAGTTTGGGAGAGAAAGCGCTTGCTCGCTCTTGCAGTGGGAATCTAGCTCTGAGTTAATTGTACGGACTCTGGCTGCAGTCCATTATTAGCAGGTCAAACTGGCTACAGCTCCTCAGTGCTGGTCCCATACGCGTGCCGTGCAAACAAAGAAACTCTGGCGTTATTATGGCTTATTTTCAGCGTGGAATTCTGCAGATAAGTTCATACTGAGTTGCTCCGTTATGCGCATCGAGCCAGGCTATTGTAGTTCTGGAGGACTGCCCTGCTGGCGCCGACAGTTGGTCACGATGGAGTTTGGTCTTTGTGTCTGGGCTTGAGTCATTTCCAGCAGTGGCATGGCTTAGACCCTCATCGTCAAATATATAATGTGGATAAATCTCTCTACACAAACAATTTGCAGAGTTTCAGTACCCTGTTTTGTCAGATTGTGAATGCGGAGGGCGGTGAGGGAGAGACAGCAATCCAGAGTGGGAGTACGCTTTTTTCCCCTTTAGCAATAAAATAAATATGATTAGATGGACCATCTGGGGTTGTTATCTGACCTTCCACTCCACGTCTGGCTAATCTCCCAGGTCAACACCAAATCACCTCTCGTGATACTGCAGGATTGAACAGAAGAATCCAACCTCCCAGGCAGTGCTCTGCTGACTAACACTAGTGGGAGTCCGATCTGAAGGATCTCACAATCCTATTACGCTTGAAAAATGTGTGTTTATTATGTTTGTTTGCACGCACGTGTGTGTGTGTGGAGCTGTGGGACAGGAGCTCATAAAGAGCTGATCTGCTGCAAACTTATTAACCTCAACATAAAAGCGTGATAAATGTTGATGTTGGGGAAATGTAACAGGACACAAACCTGCGGGGGCTGGGCCAGCCCATGAGATCTAAAAGGCTGTTAGAAGGGGTAACATAGCCACATTAAGTGACACGTGGATCCTCGAGAGAACACAATCATTAAAAATGCTGCAGTGCAAGAAAAAAGTGAGGCGCTCATTCAGTGCGTGTTTACGTAGGAGTCTTAAAAGAAGGCACCTGGATGCTGTTTGAACATTTTTAATAGACTAAACAAATATTTTACTCATAAATATACATTTGTCAGCATGTACTTAAGACATCCCAACAAATTAATGCATTATTATAAACTTTCAATTAAGCAATTAAAAATACAGAGGTGCAGGCACCGGTTTGTGGAAGCGCCATGTAAGCGTTTCTGTGCAAGAGTAAGTAAATGTGACAATATATTAACAGCTGAGGGAACAGCGAACTGACAGCCTACAGTCAATACAAATGAATGACGGCCAGAGTTGTCATACTGTAGCCACTAAGCTAGGATTATGCACTTTCAATTCACCCAGTCTGCAATCTACTGACATCTAGTGGGGAGAATTTATATTGTGTACCTTTAAGTTGTAAAGACGTCTCACTTCTCATTCAAGAGGCTTCTTCAGTTCTAAAACTAAAAAAAGAAGAATGCAGGTATTTAAAGCCTAGTGGTGGTTGTCCCCTTCTGATTGAACATGTGAGGGTGAGGATCATTACCATCACTGGGGGTTAAGGGTGAAACCACTGTGAGACCTCGACTGACTTACTCAGATCACCTGAGGTAAATTTGTGAGTAGGGGTTGAAGTAATTGTAGGTGGTTAACGTGAGCCACCACCTCTATTCAGCGATAGTCATTCACAGTGGACAAACATGGCCTCCTTTACTTCTCTTTTAAACCATCTGTCTTCAAAGTGTGAACACTGGGATCCTTGAAAGAGTGACTTTTACTCTTTAGGTGTAGGTTTACAGGTCAGTCTCTTCCTGTTGAGGTGGTCATTGTGTTCTATGCAGTGCCACGCATTTGTGGAGTAGCTGTTTGGTTTCTCCTGTGTAGAGATCCAAGCACTCCTCGCTGCCCTGTACAGCATACACTACATTGTTTAGTTAAGCTGTGGTGATGAAGTCCAGTTGCCTTCCTTTTTCTTTTCTTTTTTTCAAGCTCTTGAGACTACCGTGACCTGGATGACTGAGAACCTGTGCAGATGTTTATGTACGCGTGTAAACAAAGCGGTCCTCCTGTCCGGGTGTATTTATAGGAAGCGAGCTCAGATCAGCCCAGAGTTTTTGGTCGCTGTTATGTGGTGAATTAGCTTCATGTTAGTGACCCCGGCTGACCCTCATTATACAGTCAGGGACACATTTAATTAGCAGCAACTCACGTGAAACGACAAAATGTATTAATATTAATGGAGGTTTAATTGAGGTCGTTTTGGTCCCCCGTCGAGGCTTTCAACCTCTAAAATGGCTGACGTGCGATAGTGTGAGGAGAGGGAGCCCACAGCCCGAGCTCGCCATTTCGAATGTGACCCCAGAGAAGATGGCAACCATCTCCCATAATTCATCTGAAGATGTCACCTTCTTGACAGATGAACAGGCCCTGTGGGCAATGTGTGTGCATGTGTGAGACGGGTTTTAGCTATACTTATGCAGACTAAGGGGATGTTTAGGCCTGTCCTAATAGGGATGCGGCTGATTTTTCTGTGTATGTGTTAGAGTGTCCGCATGGGCACGTCAAAGTGAAGGTCAAATCCAGAAGGATAATTAATGTTGCTGCTTTTTATATAATGTTAAATCAAACCCTGGAACTGCTCCCTCTGGAGGATCAACTGTCCAATTTAATTTAGGCCGCTAGAGCGAGTAAATGAAAAAGCAAGAGCCATGTCTCTGCACCCTGGGACACTGTCTCCGTACCTTTCATCTTCTTTTTATCAAGACCACACAACAGGTAGAAAGGCAGTCTGGCACATTTTACCAAATCTGCCCCACAGGGATTGTCTATCCAAAAGATATCACACAAATTAAAGATAAAGGTTTACAAAATGATCCCAGGTGCTCCTTTCAAAATAAGAGGGTTTTCAGTTTATCTACTTTTTTATTACCACACAACAAATACTTTTAACTAAAAGGACAGGTATGCCTGCTTCTGAATGAAGGATTTAGTTCCCATGGTTATTACACTGTGCTACACTGTAGAATATGTAATTCTGTGAGCTGCATTTTAGAGTAATACCTAGAATCCCAAATACATAAAGCTCAACAGCCACTGCACACTGAACAATGCTCTCTCTTTTACAGTTTTACAACAGGTGAGTTCAGGCAGCTCTCTGATTTGGAGCAGGAGCAGAGACTTGACTTCAGCACATGCACGCTAATCAGCCACAACATTAGGAAGTAAAAATGTTTCTTTTTATAGTGAATTGTGTAAACGGGTTGGATGTATTGGCACCAATTTAACAATTTATCTTTGAAGTTGCTGGACAAGTATTCTGAGTGAGATCAGGGTCATGGACAGTAAGCACTAATCCAAATTTGACATAGCCAAAGTGTATGGAGAAGGTCAGGAGAGAGGTACAACAGTGAGTGTCGATTATGAACATAAAAAAGCGTTGTCAAATTTTAATGTGCCATGCAATATCATTGGGAGAGCAGCTTCATTTTTCAACAAAGTAATGTAAGTAAGTAACATTGCCAATATGGTAAAACTATACTTGGATAGAAAACAAACAGTGCCACACTATCAGTCATGGATTTGCCTCCCCAGAGCATCGGCCTCAATAATATGGAAACAGTGTGGAATCATCTTCACAGAGAGCAGAACAAAAAGCAGCAAACATCTAAAAATGAGCTTTGAATGTCCTTCAAGAAGCCTGGATAACTATTGCTGAAGATGAGTTAAAGAAATTATAAAAAAGCTGAATAATACAGCTCAGGCTGTGTTATAGAACAGGGGCAGTAAAGTGAACTGACGAGCCAGGGCGATACTGGTGGGAGTGGCTCTTGCCAGGCAGTTTTTTTGTTCTAAGTAATTAGCATCATATTTAAGCTGCCTGAATAAATATGTTGAGAGACTAAACTTTGATTGTGTAGACTTTCTAATGCTCCTTTCACCCTTTGCAAAATAGTTTAGTCGAGTCATCTCTATTCCCAGAAAAGCGAAATCAAAGTATCAAAAACAAAAGAAAGGGAGGAAATTAAGGAAACGAAGGCGAGTCAGCTGTGAGCTGAGCACGAGTAACAGGTTAAGTTGGTTGGTTCACCTGTTAGCAGCTGGTAAAGAAAGTGAGCCAATATCGGGTGTGACACTATATCTATCAGAATGACCCAGCACAAGTTAACACGCATGGCCCTTAATTTCAATAACAGCCAGAGAGAGAGAGACTCCAAATATTCAAGGGGAGACACAAGGTGAGCTCATATAGTGGCAATTGACAGTTATTCCAAGCAAATATTTGTACTGATAGCAGGTTCAGTTGAAAACTTAGCAAAGCCATCGTCAAGCAGTATTAGGCTTTATTCTGTGTTGCACCCACAGTTCTCAGTGGGTGTGCCATGAGGTAAGCAAGGCATTTTAAGGAAGCCAGTGCATTTCAAGCTGTTGAAACAGTAATTTTAAATACCATAATGACACTGTTTCTTTATTTAAAATTTAAAAAAGTAGGTTGTCAGTTATATGTGGATGAGCAGATGTATTTATCTTTTTCTAGTAATGATAAAACACCATCAGCACATTAACATTTGTACACCCTTGAAAACTATTTAATGTTGTACTTAATCACACAGTATATCCACAAGACCACTAGAGTAAACACTAACCGAAAATAGCTATTATATATCAAATCATTGCGCATATCATAAACCTCATTTAACCTAATGCATGGTAACATAATGTTGTTCAGCAGACTCAACCAAGGTACTATAATTAAACTGATGCAGGTCTATAAACACAGATAGGTTTGAATACTTATTTAAATTGACAATTATTAAGATAATTTTATTATTTACAGTCATTATGATGTGCCTTGGTCTCTGACCTTTGACATGCCTTTGCACCAAAAATGTTGAAAACAGAATCAGGCTGTCTGTGCAGCAGAAGTAATAGAAGATGCTGGAAGTGGGTATGCAAGGATGAAGCTAAGGATGAGGAGCGGACATAGTGTGTTAGAAACTCAGATTTTACTTTTAAGCTTTGTTTATAGACCATAAGCATCATGGATTCTTATATAAATTCAAAAAATAATACAATCATAAACTCAATTCTCCAAGCAAAAATCACTTAACCACACAAACTGTGCATATTTATGAATGTATCAGTGATGTTTTTATGCAATACCACATAGAAACACTTCATTATTTAGTACCCAAATGACCACTACAGATTACTGTATACAGTTGTTAGCATAATTATTTGTTTAAAAAAAAAATCTAATGATTTGTAAGAAACACAAATCAAGATAAAAAGGAGGCCCAGAGAGACTGCCTAGAGTTCTGTGCTACAGTCCTGTTGAAAAGTGTCACACCAAATATTGACTTTCAAGCTTGTTAAAATCTTACAAATTCTGCATCTGCCTTATACTGTATTACCATTTATGTTTCATCATGTTTCAATAAATATTTATCCAAGATATAAAGAAATTGGGAATGGTTCAAGACCTTTGCACAGCACTGTAGGTGCAGATAATTCCAACTGCTCATGCTGACCACTGTCAACAGCCTGCAGTGGACATATGGATGTCAGAATCCACCCATAGAGCAATGGAAGAAGGTCATGCTTGGATGTTTTTTATGAACTGCATCTTGTGAATGTGTCATTTACATCGGTAACAAGAGACAGAAGGATGCATGATTGGCAGAGGTGGCAAAAGTACAGGTGAATGTCTTGTTATTTCACCTTGTCCTATTAACAATTTCAATGCCTTTCAGGGAGTAGTTTGCAGACATGTTGGCATCTTCCATGCAAACAGTTGAAGACCACAGCAATCACAAACAGATCGAGGCAGCACCATATACCTCTTTACAACCTCCAGCAACCACTTGCCAACTATTGAGGATCACACATTTTTACTTCACTAACGGAGATTGATTTCCTTTATAACTAAGGTGTAAAAGCAAAAGAAGGGAGCACCAAAAAACAAAGAAATGACTGAGCTGTACAAATAGAAAAGCCTAAATAACGGTGTCCTTAGCCAATGAGAGCAGTTGATTGTTTATTGTGTTGTGTATGATCCAATTTGCATTTAAATTAAAAATTTAAAAAAATATTCAATTGGAGTCTTTGTTTGTGTTAATCCAATTTTTGGAGGTTTTCTTACAAGTAGGAAAAAATACTTTAATCACATGTTTGTATGTAACTTAGAAGGACAATTGTAGTGTAACATCTGTGATGCACAGAAGTAACGATGTTAAAAGGTAAGGTTAGGTTACAACATAGTATAGTGGCACCCTGAAAAATACTGCATATTTACAGTGTAAGATGTGAAATTAAAAATTTACCATGTAAAATGCCTGAAAATTAGGCACTTACTCAAAACTACTTACAATATAATTATTTCTTCTTTCTTGTTAAATCTTGAATTATTACACCCTTATACTAGTCTATTTACCACAATTGATTTTTGTAGATAAATATAATTATATTGTAACTGATGGTAAAATACGTCGAAATTCCATTTAATTCTAAGATAATTACACCCCTAGTCAAGGGCCGTATTATAAAGTCTTTGTTACCTGAAGTACTTCGTTACTTCCCACCTCTGACCATTAGGAAACAAGCTAAAAGAGACAATGGTAAGTCCTTGGTTAGTGCTTTTGCCAAGGGTTGCGTACTTTCTCTTCAAGGATCTTCAAGTGGGTGCAGCTTTTTAAATAACATCCAATGAATGCCAGGATCCAAGGTTGGCAAGCAATCTAACATCATTTGTCAGTGGTTTTAACAATATGGCTTATTACTTTATGTATTTTCTGTTTCTCGCTCTTTACACTTTTAAAAAAATAATTTAATTTCATATAGTTTACTTAAATCAGGAAAAACATTTAAGCAACACCACCACCACCAACAACATCAATAAGAAAAGAAGAAGAAAAGAAGATTTTTAAAGTTAGAATTGGATCTCAGTGAAATTTGCAGTTCAAGGTCTAAGGCACGTCTCATTTGTTAATCATTTATTGCTTGAGAGATTCAGTAATTTTTAACAGGCAACATTGTGGTTGCCTAATGAGGCTGTTAGGACCCGCCCACTCCACAGCGGATCATGAATTCAGGAAGCTACGGAGCCGGCTTTGGTGAGACTAAATCAATCATTATCTTTGTCGTGGAACTTCGTACACTTGTAGTTAAGGCTATTTATTGTCGTTTCAAACAGGATTTGACATTTTGTGCGTGTAAGTAATCAGAAACGGGTACAATCAGGCAGGTTTCCTTTTGTGCGGGAGGCGTTAGCTAGCTTTAATTTCAGGTAGCGCTAGCCATTCAGAGTTTTCCGACTCTGAATGAGCTCTGAAGAGTAAATATAGCAGACATTAGAGCTGGTTAAACGAGTAGAATCTGAACGTGTGAGGTGGTTGTTACAATTAGCAGTTAGCTCGTGATTACAGCTTTTATGACAGCTCTGAGGGTTGTCATTGAGACAGCCCGGATGTCCAAACTGTGCACTCATTGGACGGATGAGCCACGCTGAACTCTCCTATTGGATGGAAATGATGGCACATTTTGTTTACAGCTTCAGCATCCTGTTCTGCTGTAAATAAATGTAACACTGTTACAGAAATGTGTAACGTTGTGACAGGCTGACAAAGAGTTCATGCGTTTCCGCCTCATCAGTTTTGCTCTTTATTTTGCTCCTCAGACCTTAGATCTTATAGTTATTTTGAGTTTGAGTCGCTGAATGTTTACCCAATTAATTGCAACCACTGGTTGATTCCCCATTGATTGTTTTGTGGTAGGGCATTTGAGCTCAACCTTTTTGCCCAGAAAACACACTGATCCCTTTTACAAAGCAGGACATCATTATTGACCATAGCAAGATAATTACCAACTACTATGATATTGGATTAGTTACAGCAACACCACCAGCCTGAACTGCTGATACGAGTTAGAATGGGTCCCTGCTTTCACTGTGTACCAAATTCTGATACTACCATTTGAATATTACATCACAAATCAGACATATCAGCTCTGGCAACGTTTTTCCAATCTTCTGATGTAGAATTTTGGTTAACCATCTAAATTATATCCTCGGATTCTTGTAGTATTGGAAAACAAGGTGGTCTTCTGCTGTAGCCAATTTGTTTTAAAGTTTCATGTGTTGTGCATTCAGGGATGCTCTTCTGCAGACCTTGGTTACAGCCAGTAGTAATTTATGTTGATGTTGGTTTCTTATCAGCTCAAAGCACTCTGGCCATTATGCTCTGATCTCTGGCATCAATAAGACATTTTCTCCCAGAGAACTGATGCTCACTGGATATTTTTTGTTTAGGAAGTTTCTGAAGAGTAGCCTATTGAGGAATAGCAAACTTACCATGGTCAAAGTTAAATCCCCTTTCTTCTTCATTTCGGGCATCAGAATGGGGAAGAACTTAAACTGATCAACTTATTTTACATGCCTAAATTAATTGGGTTTCTGTCAGGTGATTGGCTTATTAGATATTTGTGTTTAAAAGCGCGTGAACAGATGTAAAGATGAAGTGGCAGGTGAGTATAAATACTTTTACTGGTGCTGGCTTGTGTCGTTATATATTTATAGTCTATTCTTTGGAGCTCTCTATCACCAGTTCCTGTAATAATATCTCTGACTTAAGTAGGCAGCACTCAATTGATCAATTTTGTGCAGAAGAAGAGTGAAATGATACTTGATCATATCAGGCTTTATGTGAACATACACAGAGCCTGAAGTACAAGGTCTAGGTTAGTAGACAAAGTTGATAAATGCTGTTGATACTTGTTAATTCTGACCAGGTTTGTAGATTTTATTGAGCCAAAAAACAAAGTTACTGGTGCATCCTCTTTAGGGCTTTAAAAGGCTCTAAGGCTTTTTTAAGCATTTCTAAATACTGAACTCCAAAAAAAATATTTTTCAAATGCAACAATATGGAAAATCTGGCATCACACCGATGTTGAAATTTGACCAATAGCTGATCCAGATACCAGCATTAATTTTTAATTGCTGTTTATTTGTCTTTTTTGAGCTCTGATCCAGGGCAAAAATTAATGAAACACAAAAAGATAAACCTGAGCCATTACCTTTGGTTAATGTTATTTTTTTTCCCACATGGTAAATGGCAAGGTCTAACATTGCTGTGTGGTTAATAGGTGTGCATCACAAAAGCATATAAAGAAATATATTTAATATAACTGTTACAATAGTTATAGGGAAGCATTGTATTATGTTATTTGCACAGGTAAATGATTCTGCATAATATGAATTTTTTTTTTTTTTTTAAATCCAGCTTTCTTTTTGATTAAGTATTCAAACATGTAGAATCAGTTGCACAGCTTGAGGAGAGGATCTGGTACCTCGCTTTAGGTGAACACTTCACAACCATGTTTGAATTGCTTAGCAAATTAGCAGTATCCTACTGTGCTTGGCAAATCTTATGTTGTCGGCAGCACTGCTAAAGGCAGTATCACAATGTTAATAAGTCTTAAGGATATCTTCTAACACTACACTTGAAGCAGCACAATGTGTCCTATTATTAAGATGATTATAAAGTCTAAACCACATAATCATACATATGTGTAAAACAGTAATATTAATTTTGTTTATTTTAATTTTAAATGACTAGCTTGGAACCTTTATTGTTTGAGCAGACTTTTTATTTAATAACAGGATTTGATCAGATCTCAATGTTATTCAGTGGAAAGCTGATAAAAGCCTGTTTTGCACACCCTGTGGCACTTAATAATGGATCTTTCAGTGGGGTCAGAAATTAGAGTTTACGCATCAACTGTGGTCATATAAATACATACAAGCTTCACTGGAAAAAAAAAAAGATTTGTGGATGCATTTATTTTAATATTATTATGAAAAGGCAAAACCAACCCTGATTTTGTTCATTAAAATATCCAAATTGTTTATCCTTCCTAGTGTAACAGTTTTGTGTGTAGTTTAGTTAACCGACTAGCATAAAAAGACAGGAAAGGAAGAAGTAACTCCTTCCATCCATTTATTTTTTTTGTCCGTTTATCAGGGCTGGGTCGCAGGCGCAGCAGCCTGAGCAGAGAAACCCAGACCTCCTTCTACCCAGCCACCTCCTCCAGCTTATGCAGGGGAACACTTTGGCCTCTTAGGGTCGCTAAGAGGTACAGTCTCTCCAGCGTGTCCTGAGACTACCCCAGGGCCTCCTCCTGGTAGGACATACCCAGATCACCTCACCCAGGAGGCTTCCTAATCAGATGCCCAGAGTATCTCAACTGGCTCTTTTCAATGTGGAGGAGTAGTGGCTTTACCCTGAGCCCCTCTCGATTGACTAAAATCTTTACCATGTCTCTAAGGGCGGGCCCAGCCACCCTTCTGAGGAAGTTTGTTGCTGCCGCATTTCCTTGTTAAAAGGAGCTTTTACTCTGAATTGAGATGTTGTATCCTACGGTGGGTCTATTGAAGCAAATTCTGGGTTAAAAAAGCACCATGGTACACAGGTTAGAGCTGCACATAGGGAAGACATGGATCAAATGAGGCAGTCTAAGTCCATATGGAACCACCCATGAAGAAAACCAAGGTTTAAATATGTTCAATTCAAAGGTCACTATTAGTATATAAAGGTGTCAGTAAACAGTAGCACCGAAGCATTAGGACAGAGTGTAAGCGACTAAATGTTTTTAATAAACAGTTAAAAATATATGTTGATTATACACAGTAGATGTAATATGTTATATCTATATGGGGGTTTTTGGCAGATAATTAACTGCATTCTTGGAAATTTGCATAAACAAAGCTGAATTTGTTAAAGGAAATTATTATTAATTTAAGGTTTTACTGCAGCTTCCACTTTCAAAAAGTGGCTACATATTGTGTTGTATTTCTGTTTCTATGTTTTTATTGTCTTCATCTTTCAATTGCGTCTTTGTGGTCACTAAGCTTTTAGTTTGTTAGGATCTGCCTCTGTGTTTTATCTCTGTCGGCAGTGGGATGTTCAGCCAATTCGTACAGATCCAGATAACATTATAATCTACTTTGGTGGCTGAGTGGGCTCCGTTCCTCACTACCGTGTAGCACAATAGGCGAAATGATACTATCATTCACACTGTTTATTTTGAGCTAGACGTTAACAGCAATGCAGAAATCTTTAGCATCACTTCCCAACTCTTCTGTGTAGGCGTGAGGATGTGGCTTCTGTGGATCGTGCAGCTCTCGCTGCTCTCTGCAGCATCTGGGGGTGCGGACTCAAAGGCTGTCACAACCGTTCTTACAACCAAATGGGCTGATACACCGCTCCTGCTGGAGGCCAGGTATGACACTGCACTGCTCAACGGGAGCAGCGCTTTGCCTGCATTACATAGAAATTAAATTTCAGAAGGAGATAATAGATAAATCAGTGTTCTGAGGTCATTACTGTGACTGTCCTCTAAGTGAGTTTAAACTATTCTTCTGTCTCACTGATATGTCCTTGAGCAAGACTGAATAATTAAAGGCTTTAGGTGTTGTGCTGTTTGCAGTAGCTGACACAATACATTTCCAGCTTATGAGACCAACACCTTCATATTCTTCTTCCCCAGTGAGTTCATGGCAGAGGAGAGCCAGGAGAAGTTCTGGGACTTCGTAGAGGCCAATCAAAACATAGAAGGAGAGCATGACGGTAAAGTAAAACTTTGGACTCTGTGGATGAGATTTCACTTTTCGTTTCTGCGCCGTGAGCAGCTGAGTTTATGATGTGTATGCAGCATCTTGACAGTAATTGCATTGTCAGTGTTTTAGCCACATACTCGTTGGAGCAATAACGCAATAAAAAGTGTATCTCAGTTAGACCAGCACCGCTGTAACGCAATTTCAAGGGGACCTATTATGCTTTTCCTTATTCTCTTTATTATATATACTGTACCAGTGGTGGTTACTCATATTAAATTTTGTCAGATTTCAGATATTGAGGTCAGCGCTTGTGCAAGTAATCCCAGTGAAAACTTGGCATTCAGATTGCTCTAAACACAGTTTTTTCTTTTTTGTTGATCTTGGCACCTTATGTTGTAAGTGAGAACAGATATTCTCTCAACACAGCAGCCCCGTCTACCTGCGGTTCAAACCTTCCGTTTATGAGGTGCAGCTAATTAGAAAAAAGTTTGGTTACCGGAAGCGCGACCCTGCAGCAAGATAAGATGATCTGTGGTTATTGCCCCACAAAAATTGATTATTCTGAATTGTGAATTCTGCAAATCTATTTAATGATTAAATATGAAGCGTAATAGGTCCTCTAGAGAGGGACGAGACCACACTGAAATCTTACGTGTATGCATTTGCTGTCCCCGCACAGACACAGATCAGGCTTACTATGATCTGATCATGAAGAGAGCCAGTGCCTTGCTCAGCTCCGTCCAGTTAAACATGCTGAAGTTTGCACTCTCACTGAGAGCTTACTCTGCAACAGTACACTCCTTCCAACAGGTAACGGCAGGGCAACTTGAAGCTGTTTTGAAGTCTTGTGCATCCATGTGAATAGGATGATATGATTATTGATTATGCTTTTTTAGATAGCGTCCACTGAGCCGCCTCCT
The DNA here is from genome assembly GCA_015108515.1 of Hemichromis elongatus. NCBI lineage: Eukaryota > Metazoa > Chordata > Actinopteri > Cichliformes > Cichlidae > Hemichromis > Hemichromis elongatus. The sequence goes on along the minus strand of VUQR01022917.1, from coordinate 4,758 downwards.
TCTGACTGCTCAGCCTTTTTGAGCATCCATGGAGAGAAGACCTGTGATACAGAGAAGCTAGAGGCACTCCTAAAAACTGCACCTCAAAGGTAAAAAAGTCACATACAAGTAAAGCAAAAGGATTATGAATTATATAATTAAGGGCAGCTTTTTTTTCTCTTTTACAGGACAAAGCCATATCTTTTTAAAGGTGATCATAAATACCCAGGTTCAAATCCAGATGCTCCTGTTGTCATTCTTTACGCCCAGTTTGGGACAGCAGATTTCCAGAAGCTTCACCAAGTCGTTCTATCCAAAGTTAATGAAGGCTCTGTGACCTATGTCCTTCGCCACTACTTGGCTGTAAGATTTGCTTTACTTCTAATAAAATTTAAATGAAAAGATCACATTACATAGTTTAAGATTGAGTGTGTATAGTTCACTACATGTATGTTACTATGTGAAATTATCAATAAAGCAAATGTTTTCCATGTTGGGAAGAGTTTTATCCATGTAAGTATGTTTATGGTCATGTGACGAAATCCTCCCACATTTTATCTTCATCTTACAAAGAAAAAAGTTGTCTGCAGTTTAAGAGGGTCCTCATTTACACCTGGGATGAAAAGAGCTTCTCCAGTTTCTCATGCTAGTCTGCAAGTTTCTCAAGTTGGATTACTTTCCCCTCACATGCAAATCCATTTGATAGCATTTTTCTTTTTTTTCCTCCCCCTCATTATGCTAAATTATTCTTGCCATCTGTCTTTCAGGCAGGAAGTCCTGGGCACTAGAAAGGCTGTAACATTTAACTCTTACTCTGTGCATATAGCTCTGGGGCCAGACCAGGGACAGTTAGTGGCTTAAGTACTTAGCAAGCTGCTTGTCTGCACATGGAAGATAGTCAGCAAGCACATGCATTTATAATGTGAATGGGATTTATTTTTTTTACAAGTGGGAACACAAGAATGCTCACAGAGCCTTACACATAAAAAAAATACATATATATTTTGTTAACGTTGTCAACAGGTTAGCATAGCTGCGTCTTTTAATCTGTTTGCAAATGCAATTAATTGCAATTAAGCGTTTTCTGTGTGTGACACAGCTTTAAGTATGTGATAAGCCCATCTTTTCTCTTTTTTTTCTTCTTCTGCAGAAGAGGGAAAAGAAGGTGTATCTATCTGGGTATGGAGTCGAGCTGGCCATCAAAAGCCAGGAGTACAAAGCAAAGGACGACACACAAGTCCAAGGTGTACATACGCACAGGAAGACACACAGTCGATACACACATGCCCACAGTGTTGTAATCCCAGAGGAGTCCTGACTTGAAAATCGAGTTAATTGATTGTGGTTTCAGGGGCGGAGGTGAATGCTACAATGATTGGAGAGAATGATCCAGTGGATGAGGTCCAGGGATTCCTTTTTGGCAAACTCAAGTGAGTGACTCTGTGTCACCCTATGATAAAAATTCAAAGCTTGGAGTAGGTCCAGGAATTGCACCACACTCTCTCAGCCAAGCCTTTCTTTTTTTTTGTCTTTGTTTTCTCCTCCTGCAATGAAGCACCGACCAAATCTGTGCTCAACCAACCAGAAATAATCAAATCAATTTGTGAATCCAACAACTTTTGCTTAATTAGCACTTAAGTCATTTAACAGATGCATGCATTCTGTCCATCTTTCTCTCACTAGGACCCTCTACCCGGAGCTCAAAGAACAGCTTAAAGAATTGAGGAAGCATTTAGTGGAAAGCACCAATGAGATGGCACCTCTGAAAGTCTGGCAAATGCAAGGTAGGCCTTTTTCCAAATTTAATTCTCTTATTTCAGTCATCAGCAGATTTTTCTGTGTTTGCAGTTTCCTTCTGAGTGATTGGTTTTGACAATATGAACAAGCTCTGCAAGGAAGTATCTGTCTCTGGTATTACACGTGTAAATAAATAATGATACAGCACAACAAAACAAACTTGTCAAGACTGACCGAGTCAAGATCTTGACAGGCTAGCAGAAAATAAACTGCGAGGCCCTTTCATTTTACAGGTAACACCTGAGGGCATTGCTCCTGTGACTTAATTTTTCAGAGAATCAATTTTATGATCCTGTAAATATACCTGCAGGACTTGAACTTAGCTCTGGAAGTAATAGATAGAGAACTATGGCTGACAAAGACAATTATCCAGTGGGAAAAATCCCATGTCCTCACACCCATTAAAATCAAATCAATTGTTAGCTGACCCAGAGCGTCCTCTGATGTTCTTACAATTTCACAGAAATATCTCGTTACACAATCATTTTAAAGATACCCTGCTTACTCCACAAATGAAAAAAGATCATTTCAATTTTTTATTTATTTATTTTTCTAGTACAGAATGGGCCTTTGGGAAGTGAAAAGCAGTCAGCCTGTGTTTCCTAGAAGCTCGTGTCTTTTCTGGGATTTCCGAACATGTGTTAAATGGAAGAAGAAAAAAAAAGCCTAATATGCTTAACATTTACCAACTCTAAGTTGGTAGAGGACTGGTTAAAATCCTCCTTCAAAGTGAAAGGTGGAAATATAAGAATACTTTCAAACATAATCGTTTAGAGTTCCGATGAAATCAGAAGGGTTTGCTTGTTTATTTCATAAATGATGTTTTGATGCAACAGGACCAGGATGACCTAAAAATGGATCCACTTCAAAACAGCATTATTATATGGTTATATGGGAGTGTATGTGTGATCGGGGTACCAGGAAATTTCATCAGCAGCGTTCATATAGTGTATTTGTTTAAAATCATCAGTTAACTGTGGGAGTTTCCTGAACTATTAGAAAGATAAAACTGCTTTCCTCTTCCCTGTTTTAACAATCCTTTGATCAGGAATATATAAAAATAAGTTAACATTGTCTTGTTGCTTTAACAATGATGTCATTCTATCTGTGATTCAAACTAGCAGCTGAAAATGCATCTGTATCGATCTCTGATCCATGACTGCGATCGATCACTGTCCTCTTGATGCATTTGAGCCATAATACCTTGAAGATATGAGAGCTTTGTCTGCAGCAATATAAAAGCATTGATTAAGATGACATCATATATTGATTAACTGTACAAACTCAGTCTCACAGATGTAATCATATATAAACTTTTTCATTTTGTCATTTTTGTTTAATGTTATCGCGCAACAAGAATTAAATTGGCTCCAGCTCATCTGTTATGTTTATGTTTCTTAAGATAAACGCTTCCATACGTAAAAGGTCAGCCTATCAGAAGGTGTAATCAGGATGTGAGCGTTCGGCTGCTTTGATATTTGGCGAATGAAGGCTCCGAGGAGATGAGGGGGTTGAACTCGACTGTCAGACTGTCATGTGGGCGTCTGTCTTTATCTCCTAACCCTGTGGGGCTCATTAGCTCAGCCTGTTTACAAAGAGAGGGAGACCTCCGGAGGCTAATAATCACACAGACTACAACACCATTATAGAGATGCTCACTGCATTGAAATAATCCTCACTGCTCTCTTCTCTCCTTGCACACCAAAGCTCCATGCCCGCATTTATCTTTTCCACACTTAGAAATTAAAGAGATGATAAGTATATGTGCGTTTATATCAAATTAAGATGGCGAACATCATAAACATTATTCTTGCTCAACACTAACAGTTTAGCGTCAACGCTTCATTGTGAATAGTAATTTGCCCATATGAAATGTCTGTGTTGTACAGAGCTGCAAGTGTATAGCGTTAGTCCTTTTAAATAATCAAGGGTAAGTTAACGATCTTTGATGCAGCCCCTGTTTTTTTATTTTATTTTTTAAGTGCTCGCATGTCTTGTGATTATGATCGTTGTTTCTCTATTCTTCTTTTCCTTTATTTCCTTTTCTTCTTCTTATTTTTTTTTTCCACTCATCTCTTTCCCATTCTGACCCTTGTTGCCTGCCTGAACATCCACCCACCTTCTCTTTTACAGATCTGAGTTTCCAGACAGCTGCTCGCATTCTTGCTGCTCCCGCTGTTGATGCACTCAATGTTATGAAAGACCTCAGTCAGAATTTTCCCACCAAGGCCAGGTAGAGGAGAAACAAACACACACACACGAGCAGTAACTACAATAAGAAGCTTGGTTTGTGTAGATTTTGGATAGTCAGCAGGTTCACAGTTCAGTCTTGGCTTTTCTCTGACAGGTCAATCACTAAAACTGTGGTCAACTCGGAGATCCGTAAAGAGATTGGCGAGAATCAAAAGGTACATTTTTGATCATCTTCTATTTTTTCCACTCGTCCTTTGTAACACACACTAAAAACACTTCTACTTTTGGTTCAAGATGAAAATGAGCACTTTAGTCTCTTTCACTTTCTTTCAACTTCATAAATGCAGTTAATAGGCCTTCATGTGCTCGTTAGACTAACTCCAAATGACTCGATCATTTCAGGTTTTTTCAGGTTTAGAAAAAATCATGTGTAATTGTTACAACATTAAGCTGACATAATTTATGCAACATTATCTAAAATCACAACCTCAACACTACGTGTCAGCGGTCTTTATAATCCTCTCTGTGTTGTCATAGGTCTTTGCTGTGTGTTTTGGGATTGTAGTGCAACTTGGGGGGGGGGATCTATACTAATGGCTGCTTGATGTCACATAAAAATCTCATTAGGACACAAACTTTTCTTTTTTTTTTTTTTTTTTTTTTTTTTTTTTTTTTTTTTTTTTTTTTTTTTTTTTTTTTTTTTTTTTTTTTTTTTTTTTTTTTTTTTTTTCGTTTTTTTTTTTTTTTTTTTTCCTTTCTTTTTTTTTTTTTTTTTATTATTTATTTAAT